>APFE030389471.1:94850-121130 GCA_000404065.3 Pinus taeda
TGTTACGCAGGTTGTGGGAGACATAATCCAACTATGGATTCAATGCCCATAACGACCAGAACCTCCAGCTATCCACGCAGGCTTATGACGTGTTAATTAAACCTTTATTACGCATGACAGTCAGTTATTTTTCAGTTTTAGCTGTACGTGTTAGGCTATCTTTCAGATGCCTATAAAAACTTGCATCTGCGTATGCTTATTTAACTTTATTATTGCTGTGTTTTTATGAACCTGTTATAATTTTAGTGCATTTCAAGACTCTATTTTAATAGTGCTGTTCTAGCACTCTTGACTGTGATTTTCTGCATATGGAGTAATAGAAGCAGTGCTGTTCTAAAGTTTTCAATACCTTGAGTCTTCTTTGGGTTATATGAATGGAGGGCCCCTGTTCATGTTAGCCTTGTACAGTATTTTATGTTCAACATTTCCTTATTTCCATTCAGCATTTCCTTTTCTTGACATATGTACAGCGTAATTTTCTTTCATGTTATTTCATTTCCAGCCTTTATTTTAAGCTGATCAGAATTGTTCTTTTGTAGGTTTTTAACCCGGGATTGCTTGTGTGTTATGTATTTTCTTTATATCTAGTGGTAGTTTCAGTTGACAGATTCAAAGTTGTTGTTTTACTTTATTTTCATAGCTGATTTTTAGTTTTATTTCTCAAATCTGTCTGCTAACATATGAATGATCTCTTTATTATAAATTGTCTATCTTTTAGAGATCAGAATACTGATAACTTGCAGCTGACTTTGGGTACTTTTTAGACTAATCTTTAAACTACTTTCTAATCGTGTCTTACACAGTACTATGTGTTAGAGGCAGAGAGTTAGAAAGAGAAAAACATTATAACTAGTCTTTAAAGTAGATTTTTCTCATTTTTGTCATTTCTTAGACTTATCTTTAGCTGCTTCCTAATCGTGTCTTACACAATACTATGTGTTAGAGGCAGAGAGTTAGGAAGAGATAAACATTATCATTGGTCTTTTAAGTGATTTTCTTACCTTTTATTTGCAGCAGCATGAATGGTGTCTAATGCCATTAGAAAGTGGTTCTTTGCTTTCAGTTCACTTTAATTCATTTATTTCCTTCAAGTTTTCCTTTTTCAGCAAGTAGTTAGAAACCACTAATCACACACCTTCACTCATCTATAATTCACCTTACACACACCATCACTCATCTGTTTATAAATACATCACTCCATCTTAGGAAGATAAATTAACCACAAACAACACCCCAAACGACAAAAAGCTTTAAGAGGTTGCTTAAGTACATATAGTACACCTTCACTTCATCAGCTTACGGGCCCCGGGTTGACAATTAATGACATCAATTTAGGAACACTAAATTGACTAAATAGACCCTAGCAAAACTAAAGCCATTAAGGAATGGAAAATTCCCACATCCATAAAGCATCTGCGAGGATTTCTTGGGTTGACATGGTATTATCGCAAGTTTGTTAAGAATTATGGGAGAATAGCAGCACCTGTAACAACATTATTGAAGAAAGATGCATTTTCATGGACTCTGGAAGCAACAAAGGCCTTTGAACATCTTAAAGAGGCAATGTGCCAAGCACCGATCTTAGCTACACCGAACTTCACAAAAACCTTTATTGTGGAATGTGATGCTTCAGGAAATGGAATTGGTGCTGTTCTAATGCAAGATGAAAGACCCATTGCTTTTGAAAGTCGTCCAATCAAGGAAAGTTTTTAAGCAAAGCTATTTATGAGAAGGAAATGTTGGCAATACTCCATGCACTTAAGAAATGGTGACCCTATCTAATGGGAAGACACTTCAAGGTAAAAACGGATCATGATAGCCTTAAATACTTTTTAGAACAAAGATTATCTCTGAAGAGCAACAAAAGTGGGTCACAAAGATGTTGGGTTATGACTTTGAAATCATCTACAAAAAAGGGAAGCAAAATGTGGTGGCAGATGCACTCTCAAGAAAGGATGAGGATGTGGAAGCATTGTTGTGTGCCATTTCTATTATCCAACCAGATTGGATAAATGAACAAGGGAGGAACGATAGAATGACGAAGAAGTGTGGGCACTTATTCGAAAGTTACAACAAGATTCCAGTATGTCTCATACATTTAGCTGGAAAAATGATTCGTTATGGTACAAATATCGCTTATACCTCTGTAAGAATTCCCAGCTAAAACAAAATATTCTTATGGAATTGCACACTTCTGCCTTAGGAGGGAACTCGAGATTTTTAAAAACTTACCATAGGGTTAAGAAGGGATTTTTTTAGGATGGCCTTAAATCAGATATTCAAAAGTTTGTGGCAGAATGTTTGGTTTGCCAACAAAATAAAGTTGAAACAATTAAGACGTCGGGTTTGTTACAACCTTTATCCATTCCAAGCCAACGTTGGGAGGAGGTTTCAATGGATTTTATCACAGTTCTACCCAAGTCTAAGGGAAAGAGTGTCATCATGGTGGTACTTGACAGACTTACCAAGCATGCACACTTTTGTGCATTATCACATCCATTTAAAGCCAGTACAGTTTCTAGTGCATTTATGGAAACAATTCAAAAGCTACATGGAAACCCAAAGATAATTGTAAGTGACAGAGATCCCATTTTCACTGGAAATTTTTGGACATAATTATTTTCTTGTCTTGGTACTCAGTTAGCTCATAGCTCATCTTATCATCCTCAATCTGATGGGCAAACTGAGATAGTAAACAAATGTTTGGAAGGATATCTTCGTTGCTTTGTATCTGATAAACAGACACAATGGGTCAAATGGTTGCCTCTGGCTGAATGGTGGTATAACACTTCATTCCATACAGCAACAAAAATGACCCCATTTATGGCACTTTATGGGTATGAACCACCATCCATCACATCATATTAAGAGAAAATTCTAAGGTTCAAGTAGTGGAACATCACATCGAACATCAACAACAAGTCCTCCAACTCTTAAAGGATAACCTCGTGTTGGCACAGAATAGAATGAAACAACAGGCAGAAACATCGTAGCGAAAGAAGCTTTGTTGTAGGTGATTGGGTATTTCTACGGCTACAACCATATAAGCAAATGTCCCTCAAGCAAGCTAAGAAGGATAATAAATTATCACCAAAGTATGATGGTCCGTACAAGGTGTTGGAAAAGATTGGTACTATGGCATACAAATTGGAGCTTCCTGCAGCTTCTCGATTGCACCCAGTTTTCCATGTTTCATGTTTAAAGAAGGTTATAGGCGACAAGCTCCCAGTTCAAACAATATTGCCAGAACTTGACGAGGAAGGAAAAATTATATTGGAACCAAAAGTAGCCACATAAACAAGATCTCGACAGCTACGAAATCGATCAATTTCAGAGTATATTATCAAGTGGAAGAACTTATCTACGGAAGATTCCACATGGGAGGATGGGAATTTTATAAAAAATTATCCAGAACTACTAAAATGTTGATGACAACACTTTTTTTTGAAGGAGAGGGGCATGTTGGGTCCCTATAATACTAGTGGTTACCCCATTACTATGGTAGTTGTACCCCTTATTAATATTGTTGTGCCTCTATTGCCCCCATATTGTTATTACTGTGCCCCATAGAATCCCTCTATTGTTATTTTTGTGGCTTTATATTATTATTGTTAGGTCAGCTGGGTTATATTGTGACTCCTTAGACTCCTATATATAGAAAGGAGGTTTTTTCATTTGTATCATGGAAGAATTGTTCATTTATGTAATGTAAAGGAGGTTGCCCCCTCGAAGAGGCTAAATTCTAAGGCGTTGATCTATCTTTTCTATCTTTTCTTGAGCTGGTTTCATAACATCATACATCTAGGCTTCCCTCTAGAATATATAACATGGATCATGGCCTACATTACCTCACCCACCTTCAGTGTCCTCATCAATGGCTCGGCCTCTCATTTCTTCCATTCAGAAAGGGACTTAGACAAGGTTGTCCTCTGTCTCCCCTCGTCTTCCTCATCGTGATGGAAGGCCTTAGTCGTCTCATGGCATCTGCTAAGAGGGAAGGAGACCTATGTGGCCTCACGATAACTAATGACTGCTTTCTCACACATCTCTTATTTGTGGATGATGTACTCATTCTTCTAGACGGTAGTATTCTGGACTCCCGCACTTTCTCCAAGATCCTACTATTGTTCTCGTCTACCACTGGGATGCTTGCAAATCACACAAAATCTACTATCACTTTCACTCGTACTTCTGTCCATGAATCTCAATTTGCACACCAACTCTTCCCTTACAGTATTCACCCATTGGATAGAGGCCTCAAATATCTGGGGTTTTGGCTAAAACCCACCTGTCAGAAGATTGCAGACTTGGTTTGGCTAGTCACAAAATTGGAGAAGAGACTGTCCATCTGGAGTCATAGATATCTTTCCAGGGTAGGCAGGCTTGTCCTTATTAAATCAGTCCTAGAAGCTACACCAATTTTCTGGATGGCCCTTGCTTGGATACCCAGAAATATGCTACATCACCTGCAGCAGCTATGCAATAGGTATCTCTGGAATGGGAATCAAGATAAAAGAATATTTGCTTGGATAAGATGGAAAAAGATAACACTACCAAAGAAATGGGGAGGTTGGGGTTTAAAAGATCTTCCACATTTTGCATAGGCCTCAGCTGCTAAAATGAGTTGGACCCTGGTGACCGGTCAAAACCTATGGACGTCTATTTCATATCACAAATACATCTGGCCCCAGAACATTATGGATTGGATTCGATTACCTAGCTGGCCATCAATGGGTATATCATCTGTGTGGAAGGCACTGCTAAATTCCCTACCCCATATCAGAGAAAATATGGTGTGGAGAATAAATGATGGCTCCATGGCCCGGATCAGACTGGACCCTTGGATTGGAGGAGGGGGAAGACACCTGCTCTCTAGAGATCTCCTGCAACATCTTCACTCCTATGGGATTATGGTCTTGTCACACATCGCAGATCCACAAAACACTAGTATGTTCTCTCAAGCATGGAAATCTGCGAGACTATCGGTTCTCCCTCCTCGGTGGAATCTAGAATGGCAGGATTATATTTCAGCGCTAACCGAATCCCACCTAAGGATCAAAAAGGGCCCTGAAGAACTTGCTTGGAGCCAGGAAGAAAATGGCGTATACTCCCCTAAATCAGGCTACATCTCCTTGATGCAACACAAAAGGCTGGAACAGGATTCAATCTGGTGGAGTAACATTTGGAAACTTGCAGCACCACCGCGCACCAGATTATTTTTCTGGTGCATTCTCAGGGACAAAATTCCTACGGGAGAACACCTCCTCCATAGATCTTTTTATGGACCAACTTGGTGTATTCTTTGCAAATGTTCATCCGAATCAACTGTCCATCTATTTCTTCAGTGTACCACCCTGCAAGCTCTTTGGCAAGACATATCTTCCTCTATCCGTTTCTATGTACAATGGGCAGGTGATGAACTTATCAGCGCTTGGGAAGACTGGAGAAATCGACATAGGGGATCCAAACTTTTGTGCCTCCCTTTGGTCATTAGTTGGTACACCTAGTTGGCTCGGAATCGTTACATTTTTTATAACAGACCTATACACTGGCCCCACATTGCAGCTGTTACCATCTGAGCTTATAATGAATTCCCTGATCCCCCGTCGCCTCGAGCTCCCAGACCAGATGTCCCCACCAACATTGACAAAAGCACACCTTGGGCTTTTTTTGATGGTGTTGCTAACCAACAAGGCTGTGGAGGAGGATTCACTCTATACATCAGTGAACAACATTTTTACAGTGTAAAGATGGGTTTGGGTTTTGGCACCAACAATTTCGTGGAACTAATGACCCTCCGTCACTTACTCCATTTCTCCTTGGGGCAACAATGCATCAATCTAAATATTTTTGGGGACTCAAAGAACATAATCAACTGGTTCAATGGCATTACTGCATGTCACACACACACTCTCAGCAGTATATTGCATGAAGTTAATATTTTCAAGGCAACATTTAACACTATTTCTTGCAATCATATTTATAGGGAACATAACAGTAGCGCTGACAAACTATCCAAAGAGGCCTCGGCATTACCCAGAGGTGAGTGGTTGATCCAAGAATAGAAAGGGCCAGATGTATATTAATATTACCATCAGTCGTATATAGATCAGCACTATCAAAGGGGATTGAGTCACTAAACACAATTTTTTTTGTACACTGTCATAACATGACAATTTTTGATGACTGTATATAGGCATAGAATAGAGTTTATTACAATTATGAAAGAGCCCTGCGTGGCTCATGTACAGGTTAAAACTGATATATAAAAATTTTGATCTACCAGATGATATAACAGAAGATCACCCTGCATGGTGTATCTAACAGACCATTATATTTTTGTGCACAGTCCATGGTGACTCAGCTACAACATATGCCATAGGCATCTACAATATGTAATTTTTCTGAATAATGAAAAATTACAGATTTTTCTAGTGGAAAAAAATGCAAAAGAGCCAATATCAACAATGTAATGTTTTGGGGACATGTAAGTTTCCACCTTCACGTGGTTTACCCTGTTAGTAGAGATTATAATCTTGTAGCAAAGAGAAGCTTTTTTAATTGTTAATGCAAATTATCATAACACATATTTAAAAATAAATATATTTAACCATTTAAAATATAAAATTTCAAACAAATGAACATGAATCAATCACTACATTCTTATATAAGAAAATATTAATTCAATCAAACCTTTTCATGAATAAATTGACCTATTAATATTAAGTTTCCTTGCTTGTCTGGGGAAATTCCATAGGTTGAGCTAAGGCAAGATGGAAAATATAATTCGTCCAACAAGAGAACCCTGAGGGAACCTATTAGATCCATGCCTATGTTGGTATCTAAACTGCTCAACTTGGTGTAAGTCTTTCTGTGTGTTAGTGTTTGTCCAGTCTAGTAGAGGAGGGAAAAGGGGAAAATCTTAACTACTTTTCAACATGTTAACAATGGAAGTTAACATGTTGAGGCATCAATGTATCTTAGCGATTCTCACCTAAGTATGAGACCCTTATGCTCATATATGTCATTTACACATGTAGATTACATATTCATGATATGTTTAACGAAATTCTTCTCATGGTTAGTAGGGGTCGAGTCAAGGTCTCATTGAATTGATTGCATTTATATTGTCACTTCCTTGTTATTTTACTATTCTAAAGATGTGATTCAATTTTGGGTAGTGACCTGGGGTATGGGCTTGAAAAAGTGGCTCAAGTATCAGGGACGCTCGCACAACACTGAAAAAAAGAGTCCCTGGACACTAACTTGCAAGCCTGTGAGAGCGTCCAGAGGTCAAGTAGTCCAAAAATTCAGTGGGACCTAGGCGTTGGTTGGAAAAAAGGTTGGGTTGGTTCCTAAGGGTCCCAATGTTGATGTTGGATGTATGTATGGTGTGTTTCTATTGGTTCCACTTCCTTAGCGTGACTTAGGAGGTCAAATCATATCATAGTGGCCTCTTGTTGCATATTTACCCCCACTGGTCGGTTGCTTGGGTAGATGCGGGAGGAGGGTGTTACACTTCCCCACATTCTTGTGTATGCCATCCTTCATAGTAATTTTGATGGTTATATATAACAATTTCAAGCTTTCCTTGACTAAATTACATAACTGTAATATTTAGGTAGCGAAATTCAATATTTGAAGGTAATTCCGTACCTTGTGGAACACAATTTTAAAGACTTTAATGTAAATATCCATTATCTATATTGATAATAATATGAAATATGACAATGTATTTTCAGGAGGGGCTAGATAAATAATAACGATAATCTAATTTTAAGGTCATGGTCAAGCTTGGACACGAAATTGATGTGTGAGATCACCTTGTTTGTGTGACAAAGGGTTTGTCTTCATGTAACAATTTGATTTCTAAAATCTATTGTGGTGTACATACCCCCTCTCTAGATTTGAACATGTGGCCTCACATGAAGAAGTACATGTTCTTAATCATTAGGCACAATCAATCTATACACCCCCCCTTTTGATAGAGATCTTGCAATTGGGTGGGTTAGAAATGCGACTACACAAATGCTATAGAAGAACTGCAAGGATCGCAAGGTTTAAGAGACAAATATGTAACTCTCTTGAGATGGTTTTAGAGTCACCCCAATCCGCAACAATAATTGTGGCATGAATACGAAAAAAAAAAAAAAAAAAAAAAAAAAAAAAAAAAAAAAAAAAAAAAAAAAAAAAAAAAAAAAAAAAAAAAAAAAAAAACTTTTGGAAGTGTCATCCTGTATGCCATTTTCATTTGAGACCATTTTAATTTTCATGTTAAGGGTAATGTGTATGTATTATGGCCATGTGTTTTGAATATTGTTGTTAGAAATGCAAAATATTTGATAAATAATACTTTTGTTTTTTTATGTTGCATAATTATTGGAAGGACTTGAAAAACACCTATATGAAAGTTAGGCTATATGATTTACATGAATCTCATTTTTCCTTTTATTAGGTAGGCAAAGCCCAGGATGGAGTCAAGTATAAAGTTGAATGTAAGAAAAACTTTCCTACTAATGGGATTCTATTAGTGGAATTGTATGAGACTCGACTTGGTCGAGCATATATGCACCTAGTACATTAAGCGGGAACATTTCTTTGTTACATCAAATTGTCTTTCATTTTTATTATATAGTAAATTTAATAAGAGGAAAAAACTCAATTGAGTATGGTGTATGTACCATTTAACAAATTATATTTCTCAGAGTGTTATATTTCATGTTGGATAGAATGTCAAAATTCTTTTTTTCCATTGGATATGGCAAGAATAATTATGCTTTTCAGTTTTATAATGTTTTCGTAATTTAATATTGTGTATGTACTATTTTACAAATTATGTTGGATAAAATGCCATTATACATTAAAATGTAATAGTTCTTATTCTAATTAGGATTTCCATTTTTATTATAATAGTAATTTTAATAATTGGAAAATAATTAATTATATCACTATATATTTTACATTGGACAAAATGTTCTTATACATTAAAATGTCATAATTATTATTTTCTATTTTTCTTTTTAATTAGATATGAAGAGTAATTTTATATGGTAGATGAGTGTTTGCATGAAATTGATTATGGTACTTGTACGTTTGCATTGTGTATGTTGGAACACTGTAAACATATTGTATCAAGTGATTAATAGTAATTGCTTCAAACCTAAAATGAGTTATACTAATTAAATTGGGAAACCATGTAGTGCTAAGGATGAGGATTAAAATAAGGCATTGATTGATGAGATCTCTCTTCAAGTGTAAAGATACTAGAAGGGGTGGTCTCACCACCTTTATTCTTACAAGAAGTGTAGGTCAATTTATTCATGAAAAGGTTTGACTAGATTAATATTTTTCTTATTGAATAATGTAGTGTTTGATTCATTTTCATTTGTTTGTAACTATCTATTTTAAAAAGGCTAAAATTTATATGATATAAAATTGTATTGTTGGGAAATATTTATTATTTAATACATTTATTTTAAATATTTATTATAATAATTTGCATTGACAATTGAAAAAGTTCCTCTTTGCTTGGAGATTATTATCTCTACTAACAGAGTCAACCACGTGAAGGAGGAAGCTTATATGCCCCAAAACCTTGCATTGTTAATATGGGGTTTTTAACATATCAACATGCCGAGATGATTTAATATGTTAAGTGATTAATAATGCGAATGGATTTTTTTTTTAAATGTATTACTTTATTGACATTATTGAAAATAAATTATGATAAAATTTTGCATTAATCATGATATTATTGAATATTTGAAACACTTTGGGTAGAAATCACATTATTATTTGAATATTTGAGTTCTACTGAAAGTATTTCAAATATTCAAGATATGGATGACAAAAGCTTGAATCTAAACATATTAGTATTGTTGTTGTAACTTGTAGTATTTATTAAAAATAATTAGTAATTGTGTTTTTAATTTTGGGAGTTTATGTCATCAAAATATTTATGTTTTGTTATAAATGTTCAAATTAAGTGGTTAGTGTTTAAATGGTAAATGAAAAATGCAAAAAAAAAAAAACATGTTAAAAATATGGAAAAAAACGTCAAAAATATAAAAATATATTTTATAAAATAATATTAATATTGGTATTGTGGGTTTTAATTAAATGTGTATGTTTAAAAAATTACATAAATTTACCTGAACCAAATACATTTTTAAAAACAAGCACACATAATTGGAAAAATGCAAATCTCGCTATAGTTAAAATTCAATATAATAAATAAACATTAAAATATAATAAGATAAAAGGATACAAATTAAGTGAGTCTATATCAAATACACATTCAAGTTTATAGTATAATTCATCACTAATACAAATCACACTTCGTAAACATGCTTAATAATAAACAAAGATACAATCCACAATTTCAAATAAAATAGAATATAAAATTTAAACATATACATCAAGAAATATTTACAAAACCACATAAACATACATCAAGAAACATTGAGAAAATCACATACACAAGAATACATCAAAAAACATTGACAAACCAAATTCTCACATGTAAATGCAAACTTCAAAGATCACATAAAATACAAATTTAAGGAAGAAAATATGCAATTTTCAATTTTTAAATATTAAACACAAAATACAAATTCAAATAGAAGAACACATAATAGACAATTCCAAATAAGGAAACACACATCATACAATTTGTGTTCAATAAAAAAAACAAACACTCAAATATAAATATGCATATGCAACATTAAATAAGAAAACACACAATATACAAAGTAAAACCTATATTTTATATATACATTCAAATTTAAGCTATAAAATTAATTACAATTGATCACAATTCAACAATTTCAAGTCACACACAATACAAGTTATTCATAGATAAACTTGCATACAACCACTCACGTATATATAGGCAATTTCAAATAAAGAAACATAAAAAATACAAGTTCAAATAAACAAATACACAATATACAAATTCAACTGAACACACAATATACAATTTCAAATAACTAATTGCACATCATAGAGTTTGAAGGCAACAAAAGAAAACACTAAACTACACTGATGCAACATTTTAAAAAGCTAATAGGCAATATACAAATTAAAATCTACATTATACATACACATTCAAATTAAAAATTCAATACAAGAAACACATGATTACAATTTCAAATTACATACAAATTGTCACAACCCACAATACTTACCATGCACTACTTACCATGCATAATAAAAAAAATTTGGTTAATTTCACGTTTACGCTAATTGTAATTATTGTTTACCCATACCAGGTATGTCTGCGTATTATTATAACCATTATTCCACACAACTATGGGAGGGTAATTACTAAGGTGGCAGACCCCTTGACGGCGATTGTGATACGTTAATACCGTAACCTCTGCCGAGGTGGCGTTAATTAAAACCCAAACTTGAAACCCTTCCTGCTGATGCGACGTAGGGCTGATGTTCCCAGCTTCCTATGCTGCCAACGATCACCTACCTGAGTGCATTTACTCTCCTGAACGGAGAGGGACACAGCTGGCGTGCCTCGGGATTTCTCCTCATCGACCTGGATTGCGGTAGCTGAGTTCGCTGGAGGAGGTAATAAATGACATGGTCCTGCAGTGGACTCCTCGGGATCATACATCTGATCTACGGCAGATGTCGACCTTCCTTGATCGGACGGTCAGGCCAACTGCCAGTTGTGAGGTGGCTCTAGGGTTTCGCTTTATATTATCATTTGGTTTCATTTCTGCGGTTAATCGTTCTGTCTCCTGTTCTATACTCCTCGGCTCCTCGTCGCTGTCTCGAATAGTGGCGCCTGGTTTGCAGATATGCTCCGGAGTCTGTAACTATTCTTGGCACGCCATTCTACCTGAAACATTGCAGGTAATCTTTTTTTGTTTTCAATAAGAAATTGTACAGCTATTGATTTTGTTTTGGAATCGCCTACTGTTACCTTTAACTCATGTGCATGATTTGGTTGACAGAGTTCGAGGGACTTTCTATGCAGCTCAAGCTTAATTTCTGGAAACAGCTCCTCAGGTAAGCCTACACACTTGTGGCATAGGAATTATAATTGCATTTGATATTGGTTGAAGTTGATTTTCCCCTTTTCTGTCAGGCGATTTCTCCATTGCTCCGTTGGAGGTTGAATCCTTGTGGCCTAATCGCCTGGGGGCGTCGTCCTGTGTTTGAGACCAGGATACGGCCTTCACGGTGGCAACGGTATTTACCGTGCCTAAACAGAGCTCATAGGCATATGCCTAAACTCGAAATGTATTATTTTCATTTGGGTTTCCTATCATTGTTTTATTGTACAAGATTGAATCGACCATCACTGTGGATGGCTTAGTTGATGCGCCACGAGGCATTTGTCATATTTGCATCTTTGTTTTGGATTTGTGGTTATCATGACTCCATTTTCTTCAGACGCATGTGGATTTTCCAGTTACTCTGTTTCCTGAAGTAATGATACTGTAATTGTTTCCAGTTACTCTTGTGACCGAGGTTTCGGCAAAACTTAATTAATTTATTATTGCATGAGGTTTCACTCTGGAAAGTAATGTTCTGATGTATCTCTGTAACCCTTAGTAGGTCTGTACATGCTTAATATTTGCTCGTTATACAGAGAGGAATAGATATACATATATATATGGTTCATCGTTTGACTTTATTTGTGTGCATAACGCATGGTTAAGACCCTTAACGGTCTTGGCACTAGAAGCTCTAGCTAGGCCTTGACTGTGTCTACATTATGGGTTTTCAACCGTGGCTAATGGCACCTGCATTGTTTTGGTTATAGAATTTTACGCATACTGTGGTATACCCATCTCTTTATTTACGACAGTCAGCTCGATTATTACATAGTTTGCGCATGTCTTTAATCTTTTCCAGTGTCACTGCTCATGGTTTCTTATTATGCTACTGTTACATTTGTGTAATGCTATTCCATGCGAGGATTAGACAGTTTTAAAGTAATATAGTCATTACCATGGTATTGTGTTTTCTTTATCGTACCGAGAGTGTTGGTCGTTACTCCACCGTGTTTCTTGATTAATTGAACCCCTGTGCACAGGCTATGGGCACGCGCTTCCAGCATTTCCTATCATAATATAAATATATGTGTATGTCTGGGTTGAATATTCGCTCGGGGTCTTTTCCTATTTATTATTGTATCACTGTTTACATGTTACGAATTTCTGCTATTTTAATGATTACATTCCATCTATCGAATGCAACTCAGAAGTTGATTATTATATTCTATTCTGTTCTTTCATTTACAGAGACTCTGCCTCTGATTTATGTCACCCCTACCCAACAAGTAGGGTTTATACTTAGTTCTTCTTGAATCCCCTGCTACAGAGACTCCACCGAATCTGTGTAAAATTCTATTCGAATTCTAAGTTACTCATGTTCGTCTCCACCTCAGATTTTGTTTATTGAATCAATGTGTTCTGATATAAATATATACACATGTATACTTTTCATCAGACTTCGTTTAATGATTCATAGTGTTGCTTATACATATGTAAATGTATATTTTTCATTGCTTTCCTTACTGTAGCATCTGTATATTATTTCTTTTGAACAGACTAAGATTATTTGTCATATTAATACTATGACCTACAGTCCAAATAATATCTTTACAAACACGATTATACCTCAGATTATAAAATAAAATGATAACTGCACTGACCTGCACCGTTATTCTATAATCTTCAGCGTTGTTCCAGATTAAAGGATAATACCTTGATGCTTGTTCTCCTCCCAACCATGAGACCAGTCCACCAGACTAAGTCTCCCCCCATGCCCTCTTGCCAGACCGTTGTCTTCAGCAAGATATTGCACCACCTGTGCCTGTGCTATCTGGTCCCTACCAGTCTTAGCACCCTCTTTTCTTCCTTTTCTCCCCGTTTGTTCCTCAACAACCTGGGTCCTTTTCCTTTTCCCTTTTCTATGGAAGTAGGAGAAACAGTTAGGGTTTTTCCCTGTTAACAACTGTTTCTTTTTTTTTTATTTTCATTTTTCATGTGGCAAGAAAAGAGAATAACTTCCTCATAGAAGTTATTATGTGTAACCATTCAATTTGTACTCAGTTTTGAATTAATAATATTCAATTCATTTCTTCACAAAAAAGATAATGATTTCTGTTCCATAATTACTTACAATGGTAAAACAGAAGATTTATTCACATAAATTACCCAGTCATTACATCTCCTCCCCTGAGATTGGACACCGTCTCGGTGTCTTTTAACCGTGAAGAGAGCTGGATAAGTTCTTTTCATTAGCTCTTCATCCTCCCAAGTGGCTTCCTCAGGTCCATAGTGTCGCCATTGGACCTTAACTTGGGTAATAACTCATTTCTGCAGCTACACTTCTCTCCGGTCGAGGATGCTCAGAGGTTCGACTAGAACCTCTCCTTCTAGTTCGACCTGCATTGCACAATTTCTAAAGTTAGTTTTTCTTTCAATATTAATTTCAACAGTCTTGCTGTAGCAATAGTTACTACTTGAATATCCTGCCATTGGATCACATGCTTAGGGTCATAGACATATTTCTTCAGTACCGAAACATGGAACACGTTGTGGACTCGAATGTGACTCGGCAAGGCAAGCTGGTATGCCACTGGTCCAATCCTAGCCAGGATTTGGAAGGGTCCACAGTATCGGGGCGCCAATTTGGCACACCCACTCCATTGTAAGGTACTTCTTTTAGCCTGAATTTTGATATAAACGTGGTCCCCAACTTGGTACTCCTTAAATCTTCTTTTCCGATCAGCAAAATTTTTCTGTCTGTCTTGAGCAGCCTTCAAATTTACGCGCACTCTTTTCACCATATCTTCCATTTCTTTAAGCATCTCAGGTCCCAAACTCAGTTTATCCTCGGGTCCTCCCCAACTAGAGGGTGTACGACATTTCCGACTGTACATAACCTCGAATGGGCTCATTTGTGTAGAGGTGTGATACCCATTATTATACGTGAATTCTACCAGATGCAGATATTCTTCCCACAGCATGGGTTGTTGCATAACGTATGCCCGTAGCATATCTTCCACCACTTGGTTTACTCGTTCCGTTTGTCCATCAGTCTGAGGATGGTATGCTGTGCTGAAATTTAGTTGGGTTCCTAAATCAGCGAATAGTGTTCTCCAAAAGGCTGATGTGAACTTCACATTGCGATCGAAAATTATCGTTTTTGGGAGTCCATGAAGCTTAAACACATTCTGCATAAAAACATGAGCAATCTGTGTAGCTTTGTACGTGGATTGTACCGGTATAAAATGTGCAGCTTTACTTAGCTTATCTACTACCACCATCATGGAATCATTGTTCCTTTTTGACTTAGGTAACCCTGTGATGAAATCCATGGAAATGATTTCCCATTTCCATTCCGGAAAAGGTAGTGGTTGTAATAATCCCGCTGGATGCTGGTGCTCTACTTTAATCTGCTGGCATTCTAAACATCGTGGCAAATACTCGGCAATGTTCTTCTTCATTCCTGGCCAAAAGTAATCTTTTCGGATGGCAGTAATCATTTTACGGTATCCCGGGTGTCCCGCATAATGGCTGACATGGAATTCATCCATAATCAGATTTTTAATTTTATCTTGGTTGGGTACATATAATCGTTGCTGGAAATATATCATTCTCGCATCATCTAACTCATAATCTGGTTGGCCTGCCAAGTTAGCAGATTGTTGTAGCTATAGTTTTAACTGCTGATATTCATCATCTTGACTTGAGGCTTCCTTAACCATTTCCAAAATGGGACACTTCCACCAACTAACGAAGATTTCACACAAATGTTGTATTTTCCAACTTAAGGCGTCCACCACTCGGTTTTCTTTCCCTTGCAAATGTTTTATCTCGAAATCAAAGCCGCTCAGGAAGTCCACCCACCGTGCTTGTCTAGCGTTTAAGGTAGGCTGGCTGAAATAGTTGGTCAAACTATGATGATCAGTGAGCAACAAAAATTTCCTGCCCACAAGATAATGTCGCCACATTTTTAAGGCATGGATGACGACAGCTAATTCTAAATCATAAGCAGAGTATTTCTGTTCGTGCTCCTTTAATTTCCGGGATTCGTATGCAACCACCTTGCCTTCTTGCATTAAAACTCCACCTACTCCTTCTTTGCTCGCATCCGTACATACCACGTAATCCTTATCAGGATCAGCTATCCTCAAAATAGGTGCTGTGGTGAGTAAGTGTTTCAATTGTTCAAAACTTTTCTGGCAGTTTGGGGTCCAATGGAATGCTTTTCCCTTTTTCTGTAATGAGGTAATGGGAAATGCTACTCTAGAAAAACCTTCTACAAACCTCCTATAATATCCAGCCAGTCCCATAAAGATCGAACATCTGCCACATCTTTCGGTACAGGCCAGTCCATTATGGCCTTTATCTTCTCTGGGTCCACAGCGGTCCCTTCCTTGGTAATTACATGTCCTAAGTATTGGATTTCTTCTTTAAAGAAATCACACTTACTAAACTTTGCGTACAGTTGGTGTTCCCAAAGGGTCTGTAACACCTTTCTAAGATGTTCATGATGCTCCTCCATGTTGCGAGAATATACTAATATATCATCAATAAATATCAGTACAAATCTGTTCAAATAGTGATGAAAAATACTGTTCATTAAACACATGAACATTGCGGGGGCATTGGTAAGTCCGAATGGCAAGACCACAAATTCATAATGACCATATCTGGTTCTAAAAGCTGTTTTAGCGATATCTTCTTCTTTAATTCGGATTTGATGGTAACCAGAATGCAGATCAATCTTAGAGAACACCGTCGCACCTTTCACTTGATCGAATAGTTCGTCGATCCGTGGTAAAGGATATTTATTCTTAATGGTTAACTTATTTAACTGTCGGTAATCAATGCACATCCGAAAGGTTCCGTCCTTCTTCTTAACAAACAGCACTGGGGCTCCCCACGGGGACACACTAGGACGTATATAATTCTTGTCTAATAATTCTTGCAACTGCATTTTTAATTCTGTCAGCTCGGGTACACTCATTCTATATGGTGCCCGTGACACTGGTGCCGCCCCTGGAATCAACTCAATGGTAAAATCTATGTTCCTTCTTGGGGGCAACCCAGGAATTTCTTCTGGGAACACATCTGTGAATTCTTGGATTACAAGGATATTATTTAGAATAGCTGTTTTATCCTTAGAGTCTGCATAACCCACCTGGATGGCATAGACCTGGCATCCTTTTCAAATACACTTTACAAGCTTGTTTGGTGTTATTGGTCGAACTTGCACAGGTCGTTTAATTCCTTGCATTTCTTTTCTGTTTCCAAGGCGATCTCTAAAGTAGATAATCTTAGTCTTACAATCCACTAATGACCAATGTTTTTCCAGCCAGTCCATACCAATGAGAATATCATAGGAGCCAAGGGGAAGCACGTTTAAGTCAGCCGTTACCGGCTGTCCAGCTACGGTGAAGGAGCAGTCCTTAATTTTAGCTATCACTCGTCTTTTGGCTCCCGTAGCTAATTGCACCAGCCATGGGTTTTTAAACTTAACAGATTGTAAATTACAACGTTCCACTACTTTTGGGCTTACATAACTCAGTGTAGCCCCAGGATCAATTAAAACAGATATAGTAAGGCCTGAAATATTACCTTCGAATTCGACCATAGTTGGTTGATACTCCGCCTGATGGTCTTCCAAAGCCGCATTAATCCTAGGTACACTACGTCCCACTTCGCCGACTGTTGAAGCTTCATGAATTTGGGATAACTGTTCCGTCCCCTTCCACTGTGGACAGTTTTTGATGTAATGGGGTCCCCCACAACCCCAGCATTGCACCGGGGGTCTTGTTGTCCCTTCATTGTCCAAGCGTGCCCGCTGTTCGCTGACTTTAGATTCATTGTTAGGCCTAAATTTAGATGTGGTTCTAGCTGGAATTCTGCTGTTCATTCCTTTGCCATTTCCCTTACTTCCACTGCTGCGATTTCCTTTGTTGTTTCCTATTGACTTAAAGCTCTTTTTCTCATTCCATTTTCTGCCAGCTGCTTCATCCTTTTGTTTGCTTTGCTGATAACAGATTCTGGCCTTCCGAATTACCTCATCCATTGATTTTGGATTGTCAAATTCAATCCTTTCTCGCATGTAGGGCAGTAAGATGATTACAAATCTCTGTACCTTTGCCTTTTCCTCCCTTATATATGGCACATAGCGAAGCAGGGAAGTAAAGCGGGTGATGAACTCGTCCATAGTTTGCTGCCCCAAACGCAGATCATGGAACTCTCTTGCCTTCTCATCGTAGAATCGTTCAGTTAGGTACCTCTCTTTAAAATACTTTTGGAAGTTATCCCAAGTAATAGTCTATTCAGTAACTCCTTTTACAATCTTCACTTCCTCCCACCATAAGGTGGTCTTTCCCTGTAGCTGAAAAATAGCCAATCTTGCTTTAAGATTGTGGTCATATTCATAGAGCTGGAAATACTTGTTCATATTAATTAGCCGTGCTTCAGCTGCTTCTTCTTGTTCCCCATCAAAATGTGGTGGTTTAATTTTGCGAAATTCCCCTTGTAGTTCCACCCTTTGTCTTTTCAAAGTTTGTTGTTCAATTACATTATCAGAACGCTCCTCCTCTTCCTCCGATCCTTCACGGGGCATAGGGTGGTTCTGTTCTTCCGACATCCTCTATTGTTCCATGCTAGGATTAGCTAGTACTTGATTCTGTCGATCAGATAAACTTTTCAGTATTCTTTCTTGCTCCATCGTTAGTCTATCATTGTCTTCCCGCAACCTTTCCATCTCATTTTTAAGTTCCTGAACAGTTTCCAGAATGGCTTGATTTGTAACTCTGGCCTCTTCCCCAAGCTGGACCCATAGTTCAGGATTATTTTCGGGACCAGGTATCCCCTGTCCCATCACAGGTCGTCGAGTTGTATTATCTGCTCTCCTCATGCTGCAATTCTTTGAAACTCCTGATCCTGTGCTTATTCCAACAAAATGAAAAGTAATGATAAGAAAAGTTCATAAAGTTCATATTTCATTAATTTTTTTTTTTTATTCCTCTTATGTCAACCTATCCTTACCCAGAGGCCTCAGTTTTGTAACTGGGCTCTGATACCATATGCCACAACCCACAATACTTACCATGCACTACTTACCATGCATAATAAAAAAAATTTGGTTAATTTCACGTTTACGCTAATTGTAATTATTGTTTACCCATACCAGGTATGTCTGCGTATTATTATAACCATTCTTCCACACAACTATGGGAGGGTAATTAATAAGGTGGCAGACCCCTTGACGGCCATTGTGATACATTAATACCGTAACCTCTGCCGAGGTGGCGTTTATTAATACCCAAACTTGAAACCCTTCCTGCTGATGCGACGTAGGGCTGATGTTCCCAGCTTCCTATGCTGCCAACGATCACCTACCTGAGCGCATTTACTCTCCTGAACATAGAGGGACACAGCTGGCGTGCCTCGGGATTTCTCCTCATCGACCTGGATTGCGGTAGCTGAGTTCGCTGGAGGAGGTAATAAATGACATGGTCCTGCAGTGGACTCCTTTGGATCACAGATCTGATCTATGACAGATGTCGCCCTTCCTTGATCGGACGGTCAGGCCAACTGCCAGTTGTGAGGTGGCTCTAGGGTTTTTCTTTATATTATCATTTGGTTTCATTTCCGCGGTTAATCATTCTGTCTCCTATTTTATACTCCTCGGCTCCTCGTCGCCGTCTCGAATGGTGGCGCCTGGTTCGCAGATATGCTCCGGAGTCTGTAACTATTCTTGGCACACCATTCTACCTGAAACATTGCAGGTAATCTTTTTTTGTTTTCAATAAGAAATTGTACAGCTATTGATTTTGTTCTGGAATCGCCTACTGTTACCTTTAACTCATGTGCATGATTTGGTTGACAGAGTTCGAGGGACTTTCTATGCGGCTCAAGCTTAATTTCTGGAAACAGCTCCTCAGGTAAGCCTACACCCTTGTGGCGTAGGAATTATAATTGCATTTGATATTGGGTTGAAGTTGATTTTCCCCTTTTCTGTCAGGCGATTTCTTCGTTGCTCTGTTGGAGGTTGAATCCTTGTGGCATATTCGTCTGGGGCCGCCGTCCTGTGTTTGAGACCAGGATACGGCCTTCATGGTGGCAACGGTATTTACCGTGCCTGAAAAGAGCTCATAGGCATATGCCTAAACTCGAAATGTATTATTTTCATTTGGGTTTCCTGTCATTGTTTTATTGTACAAGATTGAATCGACCATCACTGTGCATGGCTTAGTTGATGCGCCGCGAGGCATTTGTCATATTTGCATCTTTGTTTTGGATTTGTGGTTATCATGACTCTATTTTCTTCAAACGCATGTGGATTTTCCAATTACTCTGTTTCCTGAAGTAATGATACTGTAATTGTTTCCAGTTACTCTTGTGACCGAGGTTTCGGCAAAACTTAATTAATTTATTATTGCATGACGTTTCACTCTGGAAAGTAATGTTATGATGTATCTCCGTAACCCTTAGTAGGTCTGTACACGCTTAATATTTGCTCGTTATACAGAGAGGAATAGATATACATATATAATGGTTCATCGTTTGACTTTATTTGTGTGCATAACGCATGGTTAAGACCCTTAACGGTCTCGGCACTGGAAGCTCTAGCTAGGCCTTGACTATTTTTACATTATGGGTTTTCAACCGTGGCTAATGTCGCCTGCATTGTTTTGGTTATAGAATTTTACGCATACTGTGGTATACCCATCTCTTTATTTACGGCAGTTAGCTTGATTATTACATAGTTTGCGCATGTCTTTAATCTTTTCCAGTGTCACTGCTCATGGTTTCTTATTATGCTACTGTTACATTTGTGTAATGCTATTCCATGCGAGGATTAGACAGTTTTAAAGTAATATAGTCATTACCATGGTACTGTGTTTTCTTTATCGTACCGAGAGCGTTGGTCGTCACTCCACCGTGTTTCTTGATTAATTGAACCCCTGTGCACAGGCTATGCGCACGTGCTTCCAGCATTTCCTATCATAATATAAATATATGTGTATGTCTGGGTTGAATATTCGCTCGGGGTCTTTTCCTATTTATTATTGTATCACTGTTTACATGTTACGAATTTATGCTATTTTAATGATTACATTCCATCTATCGAATGCAACTCAGAAGTTGATTATTATATTCTATTCTATTCTTTCATTTACAGAGACTCTGCCTCTGATTTATGTCACCCCTACCCAACAAGTAGGGTTTATACTTAGTTCTTCTTGAATCCCCTGCTACAGAGACTCCACCGAATCTGTGTAAAATTCTATTCGAATTCTAAGTTACTCATGTTCGTCTCCACCTCAGATTTTGTTTATTGAATCAATGTGTTCTGATATAAATATATACACATGTATACTTTTCATCAGACTTCGTTTAATGATTCATAGTGTTGCTTATACATATGTAAATGTATATTTTTCATTGCTTTCCTTACTGTAGCATCTGTATATTATTTCTTTTGAACAGATTAAGATTATTTGTCATATTAATACTATGACCTACAGTCCAAATAATATCTTTACAGACACGATTATACCTCAGATTATAAAATAAAATGATAACTGCACTGACCTGCACCGTTATTCTATAATCTTCAGCGTTGTTCCAGATTAAAGGATAATACCTTGATGCTTGTTCTCCTCCCAACCATGAGACCAGTCCACCAGACTAAGTCTCCCCCCATGCCCTCTTGCCAGACCGTTGTCTTCAGCAAGATATTGCACCACCTGTGCCTGTGCTATCTGGTCCCTACCAGTCTTAGCACCCTCTTTTCTTCCTTTTCTCCCCGTTTGTTCCTCAACAACCTGGGTCCTTTTCCTTTTCCCTTTTCTATGGAAGTAGGAGAAACAGTTAGGGTTTTTCCCTGTTAACAACTGTTTCTTTTTTTTTTATTTTCATTTTTCATGTGGCAAGAAAAGAGAATAACTTCCTCATAGAAGTTATTATGTGTAACCATTCAATTTGTACTCAGTTTTGAATTAATAATATTCAATTCATTTCTTCACAAAAAAGATAATGATTTCTGTTCCATAATTACTTACAATGGTAAAACAGAAGATTTATTCACATAAATTACCCAGTCATTACATCTCCTCCCCTGAGATTGGACACCGTCTCGGTGTCTTTTAACCGTGAAGAGAGCTGGATAAGTTCTTTTCATTAGCTCTTCATCCTCCCAAGTGGCTTCCTCAGGTCCATAGTGTCGCCATTGGACCTTAACTTGGGTAATAACTCATTTCTGCAGCTACACTTCTCTCCGGTCGAGGATGCTCAGAGGTTCGACTAGAACCTCTCCTTCTAGTTCGACCTGCATTGCACAATTTCTAAAGTTAGTTTTTCTTTCAATATTAATTTCAACAGTCTTGCTGTAGCAATAGTTACTACTTGAATATCCTGCCATTGGATCACATGCTTAGGGTCATAGACATATTTCTTCAGTACCGAAACATGGAACACGTTGTGGACTCGAATGTGACTCGGCAAGGCAAGCTGGTATGCCACTGGTCCAATCCTAGCCAGGATTTGGAAGGGTCCACAGTATCGGGGCGCCAATTTGGCACACCCACTCCATTGTAAGGTACTTCTTTTAGCCTGAATTTTGATATAAACGTGGTCCCCAACTTGGTACTCCTTAAATCTTCTTTTCCGATCAGCAAAATTTTTCTGTCTGTCTTGAGCAGCCTTCAAATTTACGCGCACTCTTTTCACCATATCTTCCATTTCTTTAAGCATCTCAGGTCCCAAACTCAGTTTATCCTCGGGTCCTCCCCAACTAGAGGGTGTACGACATTTCCGACTGTACATAACCTCGAATGGGCTCATTTGTGTAGAGGTGTGATACCCATTATTATACGTGAATTCTACCAGATGCAGATATTCTTCCCACAGCATGGGTTGTTGCATAACGTATGCCCGTAGCATATCTTCCACCACTTGGTTTACTCGTTCCGTTTGTCCATCAGTCTGAGGATGGTATGCTGTGCTGAAATTTAGTTGGGTTCCTAAATCAGCGAATAGTGTTCTCCAAAAGGCTGATGTGAACTTCACATTGCGATCGAAAATTATCGTTTTTGGGAGTCCATGAAGCTTAAACACATTCTGCATAAAAACATGAGCAATCTGTGTAGCTTTGTACGTGGATTGTACCGGTATAAAATGTGCAGCTTTACTTAGCTTATCTACTACCACCATCATGGAATCATTGTTCCTTTTTGACTTAGGTAACCCTGTGATGAAATCCATGGAAATGATTTCCCATTTCCATTCCGGAAAAGGTAGTGGTTGTAATAATCCCGCTGGATGCTGGTGCTCTACTTTAATCTGCTGGCATTCTAAACATCGTGGCAAATACTCGGCAATGTTCTTCTTCATTCCTGGCCAAAAGTAATCTTTTCGGATGGCAGTAATCATTTTACGGTATCCCGGGTGTCCCGCATAATGGCTGACATGGAATTCATCCATAATCAGATTTTTAATTTTATCTTGGTTGGGTACATATAATCGTTGCTGGAAATATATCATTCTCGCATCATCTAACTCATAATCTGGTTGGCCTGCCAAGTTAGCAGATTGTTGTAGCTATAGTTTTAACTGCTGATATTCATCATCTTGACTTGAGGCTTCCTTAACCATTTCCAAAATGGGACACTTCCACCAACTAACGAAGATTTCACACAAATGTTGTATTTTCCAACTTAAGGCGTCCACCACTCGGTTTTCTTTCCCTTGCAAATGTTTTATCTCGAAATCAAAGCCGCTCAGGAAGTCCACCCACCGTGCTTGTCTAGCGTTTAAGGTAGGCTGGCTGAAATAGTTGGTCAAACTATGATGATCAGTGAGCAACAAAAATTTCCTGCCCACAAGATAATGTCGCCACATTTTTAAGGCATGGATGACGACAGCTAATTCTAAATCATAAGCAGAGTATTTCTGTTCGTGCTCCTTTAATTTCCGGGATTCGTATGCAACCACCTTGCCTTCTTGCATTAAAACTCCACCTACTCCTTCTTTGCTCGCATCCGTACATACCACGTAATCCTTATCAGGATCAGCTATCCTCAAAATAGGTGCTGTGGTGAGTAAGTGTTTCAATTGTTCAAAACTTTTCTGGCAGTTTGGGGTCCAATGGAATGCTTTTCCCTTTTTCTGTAATGAGGTAATGGGAAATGCTACTCTAGAAAAACCTTCTACAAACCTCCTATAATATCCAGCTAGTCCCATAAAAGATCGAACATCTGCCACATCTTTCGGTACAGGCCAGTCCATTATGGCCTTTATCTTCTCTGGGTCCACAGCGATCCCTTCCTTGGTAATTACATGTCCCAAGTATTGGATTTCTTCTTTAAGGAAATCACACTTACTAAACTTTGCATACAGTTGGTGTTCCCGAAGGGTTTGTAACACCTTTCTAAGATGTTCATGATGCTCCTCCACGTTGCGAGAATATACTAATATATCATCAATAAATATTAGTACAAATCTGCCCAAATAGTGATGAAAAATATTGTTCATTAAACACATGAACGTTGCGGGGGCATTGGTAAGTCCGAATGGCAAGACCACAAATTCATAATGATCGTATCTGGTTCTAAAAGCTGTTTTAGCAATATCTTCTTCTTTAATTCGGATTTGATGGTAACCAGAATGCAGATCAATCTTAGAGAACACCGTTGCACCTTTCACTTGATCGAATAGTTCGTTGATCCGTGGTAAAGGATATTTATTCTTAATGGTTAACTTATTTAACTGTCGGTAATCAATGCACATCCGAAAGGTTCTGTCCTTCTTCTTAACAAACAGCACTGGGGCTCCCCACGGGGACACACTAGGACGTATATAATTCTTGTCTAATAGTTCTTGCAACTGCATTTTTAATTCTGTCAGCTCGGGTACACTCATTCTATATGGTGCCCGTGACACTGGTGCCGCCCCTGGAATCAACTCAATGGTAAAATCTATGTTCCTTCTTGGGGGCAACCCAGGAATTTCTTCTGGGAACACATCTGTGAATTCTTGGATTACAAGGATATTATTTAGAATAGCTGTTTTATCCTTAGAGTCTGCATAACCCACCTGGATGGCATAGACCTGGCATCCTTTTCGAATACACTTTACAAGCTGGTTTGGTGTTATTGGTCGAACTTGCACAGGTCGTTTAATTCCTTGCATTTCTTTTCTGTTTCCAAGGTGATCTCTAAAGTAGATAATCTTAGTCTTACAATCCACTAATGACCAGCGTTTTTCCAGCCAGTCCATACCAATGAGAATATCATAGGAGCCAAGGGGAAGCATGTTTAAGTCAGCCGTTACCGGCTGCCCAGCTACGGTGAAGGAGCAGTCCTTAATTTTAGCTATCACTCGTCTTTTGGCTCCCGCAGCTAATTGCACCAGCCATGGGTTTTTAAACTTAACAGATTGTAAATTACAACGTTCCACTACTTTTGGGCTTACATAACTCAGTGTAGCCCCAGGATCAATTAAAACAGATATAGTAAGGTCTGAAATATTACCTTCGAATTCGACCATAGTTGGCTGATACTCCGCCTGACGGTCTTCCAAAACCGCATTAATCCTAGGTACACTGCGTCCCACTTCGCTGACTGTTGAAGCTTCATGAATTTGGGATAACTATTCCGTCCCCTTCCGCTGTGGAAAGTTTTTGATGTAATGGGGTCCCCCACAACCCCAGCATTGCACTGGGGGTCTTGTTTTCCCTTCATTGTCCAAGCGTGCCTACTGTTCGCTGACTTTAGATTCATTGTTAGGCCTAAATTTAGATGTGGTTCTAGTTGGAATTCTGTTGTTCAGTCCTTTGCCATTTCCCTTACTTCCACTGCTGCGATTTCCTTTGTTGTTTCCTATTGACTTAAAGCTCTTTTTCTCATTCCATATTCTGCCAGCTGCTTCCCCCTTTTGTTTGCTTTGCTGATAACAGATTCTGGCCTTCCGAATTACCTCATCCATTGATTTTGGATTGTAAAATTCAATCCTTTCTCGCATGTAGGGTAGTAAGATGCTTACAAATCTCTGTACCTTTGCCTTTTCCTCCCTTATATATGGCACATAGCGAAGCAGGGAAGTAAAGCGGGTGATGAACTCGTCCATAGTCTGATGCCCCAAACGCAGATCATGGAATTCTCTTGCCTTCTCATCGTAGAATCATTCAGTTAGGTACCTCTCTTTAAAACACTTTTGGAAGTTATCCCAAGTAATAGTCTGTTCAGTAACTCCTTTTACAATCTTCACTTCCTCCCACCAT
>APFE030389472.1:0-12995 GCA_000404065.3 Pinus taeda
GACACACACTCCTTTCCACAACTCATTGAAGATGAGGGTGTGTTGTATCATCCGAGACCAATCAGGATAGTTCTCCTTGCCAGTGAGAACTATTCCTACCATAGAGATGATTCAATGCATTCTGTAAAAAATTACTTCTGCTGATAGAAAAAGTACTTCTGCTGATAGAAAAAATACTTTATGCACTATGTTTCTTCAAATCCCTCCAATGTTTGATAAAAACATAAGCATTTCATTGAAATATTATATATCACTTCAATGTTTTAAAATGTAATATATTTATATATTACATATCATTTTAGTGCTTTAACTTTATGATGCAGCAGGGTAACATTACCATTCAAATGATTTAAATGAAAAAAACTACGCATGCCCCATTCAATACAACATTTGGATTTATATAGAATGTGAATCATTCAAATTTCTTCTGCGCCTTCTCTTTTTTCTGAGGTTCAATCTCGGCAACTTTTCCTTGACAATCAGCATACAATTGAAAATTTTCTTGCAAATTTCTGACTTGTGCTTTGGAAAGCCAAGTTCAAAAATAGAAAAGTTTGAAGACTTTGGATTTTGTATCTGTTTCCAGGTTAATGATAAAGATTCAACAGATAAAATTGATTTCCTTCAAGGCTGTAAGTCTCGGACTTCTAATTTTCTGCGATTCCAATCTCGGGAACACATCCAGAATCAAAGAGGGCTTCGTCAAAACAATATCCAAGGGATTTGGCCTTCCAAATTGATCCCTACCATATGATAACTTTGGGCTTCCACAATGATTTTGTGTACAACTACGACAAAAATAAAAATCGACCTTCAAATTCGTCGAGACTCGGAATGAGCTACTGCAAATAATGTCGGGCAGGCTGGCACGCTGGTAGAAGGTTGCTCTCTCTAATTTGATAGAGATCGAAACAATCGTGGGATTATACTTGGAGTCAATGCCACCTATCCCGGAAAGGGTGTAGGGAATGTTACCCCACAATTGAATGAGGGTAACCCGATTCACTTATTAGAATCTCCTTATGTACCTAATCGCAAGAAGAACCTGGTGTCCATTTCGGCAATGGGAGTCAAAGGTTTCAACATGGCATTCATCGATAAAAAGGTACATGTTTGAAAATAGAATTTTCAAAGATTCTTTTACTTATGGGTTCAGGGTTGGCAATTTGTATCAAGTTGCAGGAAGACCATTGGGGACCATGTCAATTGACACATCTCATCTATAGCACCAGAGATCTACTTACTATGGGGCCTACTAGATGTGAGTCAGATGGTGACAGGGATGCCTGAATTCAAGAAGAGCATCAAGGTACATGTCTGAGATGCACCGAAGGAAAATCACACAAGGGGACCATTCCCCTCATGTAGCAAGTCCACAGGTTTGGAACAACCCGAGGGGTTTGAGATTCATGATTGGGAATCTCATGTGTGCAGGTGGAAGAAACCCCTTTATGGCTGGAAGTAGAACACCCTAGGCTTCATATGAGAGGATTGATAACTATCTAATGAAGCTGAGATTGACTAGGAGTGAAGCTGATCCAAAACTTTGCCTGAAGGTTGTGAATGATAGTACTCTAATACCAACACCTTCTAAAGATGACCTCTTTCTAACAGGTGCAGACCCTCTAACTTACAAAAGTAAGAGGGAAGTGGATTCCAGTTTTGGAATGGTGAATTGCAAACCTGTGACTACCTCGATGGAGCTTAACTTTCAGATGTTATGTGGTAGTGATGACGGACCTAATTTGGGAAATGCCTCTGAGATTCATAAACTCATACTAGCATTGATATTCTTGGTGAACTCCCATCCAGATATATGTTTTGCAGTTAGCATGTTTAGCTCATATATGGTCGAGCCTCATTGGATTAAACCAAGAATCATTTGAGGTATCTTCAGGGCACAATCTCTCATGGATCGAGATACACTGCCAAAAATGTGAAGCTGCATTATTATTCGAATGTTGACTGGGCAGGTAGTGTGGAGGATCACAAGAGCACTTCTGGGTGTTGGTTCTCTTTGGGTTATGCTACGATACCCTGGATGAGCAGGAAGCAGAAGACGGTTGCTTTGAGCACCGCTAGGACTGAATACATAGCTACGAGTATGACCTCGTGTGAAGCTGCCTGGTTGTGGAAGCTCTTCAATGAGCTGTTTATACACATGATGGATACCACCGTGATCTTCTGTGTCAACCAAAGGGCGATTTGATTATTGAGGAATCCCGTATTCTATGATTACTCCAGCATATAGACATCAGGTACCACTTTGTCTGGGATATGGTACATCAATGAGCAAGAAGGCTACATCGCATTGAGATTGATATGCAAGCCGCAGACATTCTGTTGAAGCCCCGGGGAAAGATCAAATTTGTGACTTTCCCGAACGACTCGGAGTCATTGAGAGGCCCTCTTATGAGGGTCCTGTATGATGCATGCATTGAGCTTTGGGAGCTTCGGGGGGCTTGGGGTTGTTCTTGGAGCAACAAGCGATCATAGGGTGACTCAACCTCCCCTAGTGGTCCGTTGTGTATAGGGTGAATGGTTCAAGCCTTCCCTTGTGATACCTCGTGGCAACTTATGGACAGGATGAGTGGTTCTCCTGTCGAGGCATCCTACCCATGTAATGTGGGACTCATGGGAAGTACTTCTCATTTGGCCAATGAGTAGGGAAATGGGGTTAGGGACCATAGTAGTACTATCGATGGACGCATTGTTGTATCTAATGTACTCCCTATGCTAGGATGACCTACATTGATCTAGGATAAATAAAGCTGATCTGGGATCAATATGAGTGGTTTGAGACACCCTCTTGTGATATTGATCTAGGATCAATGAAACTGACTTCGGCTCAGTAAGAGTGACATAACTCACTCTCTTTTGGAACCGATCTGGGATCAGTAAGAGTGGTATGACACACTCTCTTCATATGGAACTGACTGCGGGTCAGTAGAGAATGGTATGAGACATTCTCGATCAATTTTTCTTCTTCATGTTTCAACAGAGCAGAGCAGAACAGAGGAGAGCAAAGCAGAGCAGAGCAGAGTAGACCAAGGCACTGATGGAGATAGTATAGTCAGGCAGATGGATCAGCGGGTGGAGTTCTCCCTAGTTGAGAGGGAGTGTTAAAGTTGGCAACTAAGACCAAACTCCATGTGGGTCATCTTATTTATGGCAACTGATATTTTTCTTGGACTCCTCTCATTGAGTGGTGTAGGAATGATTTAACGATCATCCGATTCCGATAAGTACTCATGAAGTTATGAATTTATTTGTGTTATGGGACAATTCGTCAAGGTCGGCCAGCAACCAAATAACCCCCACATCCGCTCAATGTTTTAGTATTAAAAGAGATGACTTGAGAGTCATTTCACACACACTTCACTCTTGATTTTCTCTCCACTTGTTTTTGGGTTTTAGTGGAAGAGAAGTCTAAGAGGAAGTAGCCCTAGACGTAGGAGGAAAGGAGACTAAGGGAGGTTCCCTAAAGGAGATGCCCTAGCCCTAGACACTAGCTAAAGAGACCTAGACACAGGCACTATGGATGCAGTCATGAAGGATGATTATCATTGGAGAGAGGCACCTACGCTGCCCTAAAGGAGGCTCTCCTACGCAGCCCTTGAAGAGACCTTATCACAATTCTAGAGTAACCCTAAACGCAGTCTTACGGATGCCCTAACCACCAAAGAGGGACAGAATAGCGTGGGTTATTTCAATTGTGAAGGCCGAGTTGTTGTTACGAGGGCTGAGGTACCTTCCTAAAGGGCTGAGGCAAAAGAGGTTAGTGTCAAGCCATTTATTGTTTTATGTGTGGGCTAGAAACTCAGTTTGGAGGAGGTCGTATGCTACAACAAGGTTGTGTGGTAGGCCGCATGCCATACCACCATAGCAAGGGATAATGTGGAGTTGTTTAGGGGTTGTCTATGCCTAGAACAAAAGTGATGGGAGCCACCACTTCTCCAAGGGTAAGCCGCAGTCAAGGAGTGCTCTTTTGGTGGTTGATCAAGGGTTATTACAGCAGGCAAATATGCCCTAACCAGTCACAGACATTGCAGCAATGCCACATGGTGCAGCAATGCCACATAGGAGCTGCAATGCCACATAGGAGCAACAATGCCATATGGGACAGCAATGTGGCAACATGGTGCAGCAATGGCACAAGGCACAACAGTGTTAACAGTGAGACAACAGTGGGACAACAGTGTGACAGCAATGGCACAAGGCACAACAGTGCTAACAGTGGGACAGCAGTGTAGTTGTACATAGCAGCATTAGTTCATGGTGGATACATGGGACAACGAGTACATGGTGTAGCAATGGTTCATGGTGGATACATGGGACAACAAATACATGATGCAGCAATCATAGTGCTGCAATGGTACTTGGTGCAGCAAGTACATGGAGCAGCAATGCATAGCATAGCTCAGCATAGTACAACAGTACAATTATGGGTACAAATTCATGATTAGTGAAGAATGATGAAATGCAACACAGTGAATTATGGGTGCAGCATGGTGCAGCACAATGAGGTGCAACATGATGAGGAGGAGCAACACAATGATAGGTGCAGCATGGTTATGGAGTAACCTCAGAGAATCAGTTGAAGTAGCATGTCTTCAATTGAGTTCAACTACCTCATGTATCATCTACTAGAGATGATCTATGCTCTTATTTAGATAAGTCAAAGTGTTGACTTCTGTTGTATATGTACTATCTCTCTCTCTCTCTCTCCGCTGAACTATTGAACAACATATAAGAAGAATTGATCAAGGGTTTCCCCACATTGGGGTTTGCCCTGGCTAGCGCCACATCTTGTGTCCTCTTATCTTGGCTTGTCTTATGTTTATGTTTATGTTCTATCTGCAATTTGCTATTATGTTGATGTGACTGCTAATCTGGAAAAGATATTGAGCTAACTGTGAAAATTCAAATAAATTGCTCTAAGCATAGAACATACCTAAACTTAAAACTTTGTGTTCCTTTTCTTCATCAAACAATTACCAATATAAACATGAAGATCACAAGAGAGTCCCAGTGTGGAAAAAGTCAGGAATAAATCCCGATTAAATCCCGATTTTTTGATTTTTTTGGTTGGCCGTTTAATTTTGCCGACTTTTTGCCGACTTTTTCGAAAAACTCCCGACTTTAACGACTTTTTCAACTTTTGGACCCTTGCCGATTTAATCCCGACTTCGACTTTTCCACATTGCAAGAGACAATACACAAAGATATAGGCTCCACGCTAGGGAAAAATCACACAACTTGGGGAAAACCCGAACAATCCACTTCTTATAGAGTTAGATCCAAAATCAGACCTCCAAGAGCCAAAGACTAAAGTCAAAAACCCTTCCAACCACCAAGTCAACCCTCAACAAGATCACTTCCAACCAAGCGAAAGTCTTCCAAAACCAATGATGATCAAACCCTTCTCAAACTACCCCAAACAAGGTCTTGGTCCTGCAACTATGGTCCTACAATCTATCCAAAAACCCCAGGTTCTTGTACGTGAGAGCATTAATAAGCCGAATTTCATACTTCTTTTCTTTGCTTGACCTTCCTTGTTTCCTAGACCTTCATACTTCCTTTTCTCACCCTCACACTTCAGATCAAACTTCAATATGTATGTCTCTCAAATAAGTCAAATTCTTCTTCTATTTATAGTCTTTTGGAGGGTCGGATAGGCCTCTACAGGGCCAACTTATTCCAGGCAGGGGAAACTTAATGCTTGGAGGTTTCATTGACTTTCTAGACTCAACAATTAAATTATTCACATCTTATATCTTGCCCAAAAGGGTCATTTAGACAATGACATAGTCCTTGACTCGTGACAAAAACTAGGAGCACTCAATGGATGCTTTGACCTATTGACAAATATCTTTGAGCATGAAACCCGTGCTTAATAAATATTTTTCTTTTCTTCTTTTGCCAAATACATAAGAATTATATAATGACATGAGTACAAAGGCAAATATGAAGACCGAACCTAGCTACTTTTCCAACGCTCCCTCTTAACTAGAGGTATTCATAATGACTCAAAAGGTCCATCTCAAGTGGAAATATTCTCATAAGAAGGAATCCAGGTTGATAAGCATCAAATCATCATAGTCAACATTGTTTCATTACCAAGGCCTTGATAGGTACACTCTATCTATCACAAGATTAGAGCACAATGCTGGGAGGCATTTCATGGGACACCATATCACCTCACCAAGGTAAATACTCCACCTAGGATACCTAGAGTATATCTACCACCAGACCATTTCCCTCAAGGAAATGTCTATCCATCGCACCATTCTTATCCAAGTCCATGTGACTTAGGTTCTCCATCCTAATCCATCACACTAAATGACTCAAGAATGTTTGTTTAAGATGCTTATCAATCAATCATTCTCCTTATCCATGTCCATGTACTTGACTTAGGATATCAGTCCTAATCCATCACAGTACTTGACACAAGGAGAACCAAGCTAAATCAAATCATCATTCTCCCTATCTGTGATGCATGCACTAGACTTACAGTTGTAGTCCTGAACTAGTACATGACAAAGTGAAAACTAGTGTCCAACCATACTCCCTCTCAACCTGCAAGGAGAAATCCTTGCTCACTCCCTATCAACTAGGGAGAATCCATAAATAAGCCTTAGCTTGTGTGAGGAGTACTCATACTTCTCTTGCATCAACTACTTGTAATTGTAGCTTTCCTCTTACCGGCCCTCTTGCAACTAAAGATTGCTCACCTCGCAATTTCAAGGATTCCTACTCTGCCTCCTAACAAATCACTATCATGTACTCGAGGTCTTCACCCGCATCATCTTTAAATATGATCTCCACTACTTCTTGCATTGTATTCCTTCCTTGAAGATAGTCCATCACACAATTCTTTCAACACACTGATTATCACAAGGTAAGTCAATCCACAACTTGGCTGACTTTTCCAATCAATCTTCATCAATCAACACAGCTTCATGGCCATAAATAATCCTACCCTCTAGCTGCTACTCTACTCCTTCAAGGTTACCAACTCATAGGGTCTTCAACTAGTTGCCCCAACTCATTGATATGCTGCTCCAAATAAAAAAACTAAGGTTTTTAGTTCTGCCTTCATACAGTCCAACAATCTAACTGTTCTAAAGGATCTGTTTTAGAATAAAGACTTGCAATTTTGTTCTTCAACAATACTTATGTTGTTACAATCTATATTGTTCATAGGGTTTTCTAGAAATGTCCTTACATAGTGACAAGGCATCATCAATAGCTCATACAAAACTAAATAACTTCACATTCAGTGTGCTTAAGGAATTCACACATCTTAATGGCAGAAGTATCTTGATGGCTGACTGGCTATCAATGAATAATGATGTAGCTTCTGCGTGAGAAATGCCCAAGTCCGGAAAAATTCGGTGCAACCAAACAATTTCACATGCTGCTTCCCATGCTGAAATGTACTTTTCTTCTGCTGAAGAAGTGGCCACTGTAGCTTGTTTCTTACAACTCCAAGATACTGCTGCTGACCCCATGTTCATTAAATAACTGGATGTGGATGCTCGATCATCAATACTTCCAGCAAAATAGGCATCGGAATATCCACCAAGTACAAAATTTTTAGTGTTTGTGTAAAGAAGACCAAAATCTTTTGTTCCTTGGATATATCGAAGAACTCTTTTCGCTGCATTCCAATGGCTATCTCGTGGTTCCTGTATAAAACGTGAAAGAATACTGACTGCATAAGATAGATCAAGACGAGTATTTGTCAAATAAATCAAGCTGCCAATCAACTGTCTGTAAGTTGTACTATCCACCTTTCCCCCCCTTCAAATTTTGAAAGTTTCAAGTTTTGCTCCATGGGGGTGAGAACGGGCTTGTAATCCTGCATGCCAAATCGTTGAAGAACCTCCGCTGCATACTTACTCTGAGAAATGAAAATATGATGTGGACGTTGGAAGACTTCAACTCTAAGATAGTAGTGAAGTAATCCCAAATCTGTCATCTTAAAACTTGCGTGTAACTCCTTTTTCACTTGTGAAATATGATCATCATGGTTGTCAGTAATGATCAAATCATCTACATACATAACAAGAATTACCAGATATTTTCCCTGTTGTCGCACATACAAAGTATCATCAGATTCACTTCGTTGAAAACCAACTTTCTTAAGGTTTCCATCCATCTTTGCATACCAAGCTCGGGGAGCTTGTTTTAATCCATATAAAGCCTTGATCAATTTGCAGACTTTATGTTCTTGTCCTTCAACTTCAAAACCTGGAAGTTGGGTCATATACACTTCCTCGTGTAAATCCCTGTTGAGAAAAGCACTTTTCACATCCATTTGATGAACTTTCCATGCTTTTTGAGCGGCCAATGCAAGTGTTAATCGGATGGTGTTCCATTTAGCTGTAGGAGCAAAAGTTTCCTCATAATCTATGCCTTCCTACTGCGCAAAACCTTTTGCGACAAAACCTTTTTCAAGTTCTCCCTTTTGATTATACTTAATTCTGTAAACCCATTTGCATCCTATGGGTTTAACATTTGCTGGACAATCAACAAGTTTCCAAGTGTTGTTATCAATTATTGCCTGATATTCTTCAACCATAGCTTGTTGCCATTCTTTATGTTTTACTGCTTCTTTGTATGTGGAAGGTTTAGTAAAATCATTTGCTATTAAGGCAAAATTGCCTTCACTTCTATGTGCCCTTCTGGTGCCCGTTTTATTCTGCTCATCAGGCTTTACATCTTTCAAAAGTTGAACTGCCCATTTTGGTAGTTGGTGCTCACTTGTTTGCACTTCTGTAAAGTCTCCATCATTGTAAAGAGGATTAATATAAACTGATGTCCATCGTTCAGGTGAAGAGTGTGGAGAATCACTGTCAGAAGAACTGCTGCTGCTTGGAGATGCGGATGAACTTCTAGAAGACCCAGATGATGTTGTTGATGTAGATGGACTGGATGACTCATCTTCAGAGGAAGGAAAATCAAGTTCATACCAATTTGGTGAAGTTGGTTGACTTTGCATTTTTCCATTTCTTTTAATTCCTTTAGTTTCTAACTTGTGAAGAAGATTTTCAATTTCTTCAGCACTCTTACTCTCACAATGAATTTTCCATTGGTGAAAAGACGATATCCTTTCTTCTCATTGGAATAGCCAATCATTGTGCATTTTAAACTTCTTGAGTCAAGCTTAGTTTGTTTTTCTTTCGGAAAAAAGGCATAACACGCTGACCCAAAAACTCTAAGTTGTTTAACTCGAGGTTTGAAACCAAACCAAGCTTCATAAGGTGTGATTCCGTCTAAAGAAGCAGTTGGAATTCTAGAAATCATCGTCCTTAGGGCTTCATAATAACTTCCTTCTAATAGTGACTTAATTCTTCAAACATCATTGTGCTTGGGCCTTTCAACAATCCACAAGTGCTTTTCAACAACCATTCATTAACAAACAAACCAATCTATTAGAGAAACATACCTTGTTTCTCAACTTCTTGTTGTCCTTCTTGTTCTTGGTTTTGTGTTCTTGCTTCAAAAACCAGACCTCTGATTAGGGCATATTGTAACCATTGTTATAGTCCTTCCAACTCGGCCTCCATTGCTCAAAGGACTATGGCTACCCTTCTTCTAAGAAGTCTTTACATACACTGGTCCATAAGACACCTTCTAGCCTACTGTTGCACTGTTTTGGTCCTCAAAAGGATGCCGACAGCAATTCAATTTCCCATAGAGATTTGCAAAGATATTCCTCCACAAATGTAACACAGAATTACTTGTGATGTTTCACACTTTGGATGATCTTCAAACTCTTGCTACAGCTCTTTTTGGAACAATGTTCCAACCTAGTAGACTTCCTCTACAAACCAAGCACCCTTGCAACCTTCTTGACAGTCTCCTTATCTACCTTCGACCCTCTCTGAAACCTCGCTCTACCCAGGGATTTATGCGGCCTGCTAACCTGCTTTCAAACCAAACACAAGAACCCTACAAAATCGTTGTTGCAACTTGGTCCTACACTAGATTATCTCTAGATTTTCAGCCCTAATTTTATTAAAGGAAAAAAGATAAGGATGGCCTAACAACTTGGCCCTATGAGACTTTTCATCATTTCATATCAGAGATACAAACTCGACTTTCTAGTCGAGCTGTTAGGCTCTCAACTTGGATGCTTTTCCTCTAACCTGTGCCAAACCAATATAAAAAAAACAATGACAAAAACCTCGTTCTTACTTTTGTTCCTGTTTAGTTTTGCTTATCTGAGGTATGTGAGGTTCTCTTGAGAATAGATCTACTCTTGTTGGATGTATAATATTATACTCTTCTTAGTAGTTTGTCTTTTCAAGATTAACCCACATATCATTGTTATGGTCTAGCTCAGAGAAAGTAATTTGAGTAGTCATGCATATGCATTGTCTTAGAGACATTACATGTCAAAGTTTTCCCTTTGCAGCAAGCAAAAGGCCTCCAGCTTTGGATCATTGTATAGATGAAGTGTTTTGTCATCAATTATTGCTTTCTGGATTTTACATCTTCGACATATCTTCGAAGAGTCGTCATACATCAATGGTCTTATTGGATAAGCAAGCTAATTGTGGTCTTGAATTGTAGCTCCACAATTATCACCTCAAAACTTGGATTGAGGACCTTACATATCTTTTGATTATCCTTTATCCCTTCAAAACATTCCTCTTTGGAATGTTTGTAATTTGATCCTTCAAATTGTAGAAGGAAGTAGACCTTTGAAGAATAGAATGTAATTCTTGTGGAGAACCTCTTACTACTTCAATCACATTTCTATATTTGAATGCTTGCCAGAATCTGCTATAGGACTTCATTTTATCTTTCTTCCATAGCTCTCATACCATGTTGGAAAATCAAAGGCAATGTAATTCTATGTTGATTTCCCTTAGCTTGATAATTATTTGTGAACTTCGTTGGCTTCATATTAATTTCTTTGTGTTCCCTTTCATCATCAAACAATTACCAATATAAACAGGAAGATCACGAGAGATAATAGACACAAGATATAGCACCACGCCAGGGAAAAATCCCACAACTTGGGAAAAAACCCGAGCAATCCACTTCTTATAGAATTAGATCCAAAATGAGACCTCCAAAACCCAAAGACTAAAGCCATAAACCCTTCCAAGCACCAAGTCAACCCTCAACAAGATCACTACCAACCAAGTGAAAGTCTTCCAAAATCAATAATGATCAAACCCTTTTCAAACTGCTCCAAATAAGGTCTCGGTCCTGCAATTATGTTTCTACAATCTTTGGTCCTTTCAAACTGCTCCAAATAAGGTCTCGGTCCTGCAATTATGTTTCTACAATCTTTGGTCCTACAATCTATCCAGAAACTCTAGATTCCTGTATGTGGGAGCATTAATAAGCCTAATTTCAAACTTCCTTTCTTTGCTTGACCTTCCTTCTTGTTTCCTAGACCTTCGTACTTCCTTTTATCACCCTCACCTTTCAATTGAACTTCAATATGTATGTCTCTCAAATGAGTCGAATTCTTCTTTTATTTATAGTCTTTTGGAGGGTTGCATAGGCCTCTACAGGGTCGAATTATTTGAGACAGGGCCAACTTAATGCTTGGAGGGTTTCATTGACATTATGGACTCAAAAATTAAATTATTTACGTGTTATATCTTGCCCAAATGGGTCATTTACACAATGACCCATTTACACAATGACATAGTCCTTTACTCATGACAAAAACCTAGAAGCACTCAATAGGCGCTTTGACCTATTAACAAATATCTTTAACTATGAAACCCATGCATAGTAAATATTTTTCTTTTCTTCTTTTGAAGAATACATAAGAATTATATAATGACATGAGTACAAAGATGGACAAATATGAAGACCAAATGCAATGACTAGTCCAAATGAATTTTTGGTTATATGAGAGTGAGTGAGTGCCCTAGCAATAGATACACAAAGAAGATGTTAAATTCAAAACAATGTGCAACCCAAATAGTAAAGGAAGAACCATAAGATGACCGAGGAAAGGTCAGACAACATTCAAATGAATGGACAGCCCAAGCAACAAGTCACATTTTCAATAACTATCTCATATGATTAGAAGTGCCATTAACCTGTGCCATTTTTTATTAAAACATAAACTTCCCCAATATCAACATTACAGCAAGGGCTAAGGAGGGACAAAATCATCACACTTAGCCTCTTCTCATTGGTAAAGACTTATCTTTAAAGAGGCCATTTCCAACAATGGCAACACTAGCTACTCAACATAAAACCCAAAATATCCAAGAGAAAATATTCAAACAGCAAGAAACATTTTCAATAACCATCTCATAGGAATTAAAGAGCCACTAACATGCGGCCTCTCTTATCCTTTGTCCCCATACTTATTTCTACTATTTTCTGAAGGGGTGAGCATATTGTTACTAAATGCAAGGCTAGAAGGATGTTGAGGGGTGTACTTGGTTGGCAGACATGTTTTGATTACACACAAATTATTCTTGACGATATTCTACCTTTTTGTTCTAGAAATCCTTGGGAAATTCGCAAAGTGATGGATATTTTAAACCTATATCATTTGATTCGAGGATGGAGGTGAATGGAAATAAGTCAAAACTTATGTTTTTTCTCCGGCTAATAATTTTTTGGCTAGGCTAGAGGTCGCAGTACCCTATGCTCGAGGAAATCGAGAAGAAGGGATATGATACCTTGGCTTTAATATCTAGCCAAAAAACTATAAGAAAGCTAATTAGCACTAGTTGGTTGGTCAAGTTGGAAAAAGGATTCATTTTTGGTGCAATAAGTGGTTGTCGAAAGTAGGTAGGTTGGTATTGATCAAATCATTTCTAGAAGCTCCACCAATCTATTAGCACCTCCTAATGTACATACCAAAAGGCATCTTAGAAAAGATAAGGAAATTATGTTTCAATTATATTTGGAGAGGTAGTGGGGAGTATAGATTGGCCAATAGAAAAGGATTAGGGTTGGTTGGTCAAGTTGGAAAAATGATTCATTTTTGGTGCAATAAG
>APFE030389480.1:30257-64674 GCA_000404065.3 Pinus taeda
ATATGGTACGATCCATGCTCTTCTTAAAAAATGTAAATATAATGTTTTGGGCTGATGCTATTCTATGTGTTGCAAATATAAAGAATAGATGTCCATCTAATGCTATTAGAAACAAGACTCCATATGAAATGTGGCATGGACATGTTCCTTCGGTAAAGCATCTGAGGGTCTTTGGTTCCACCTGTTATGCTTTAATACCAAAGGTACATAGAAACAAACTGGGTGCTAGAAGTCATAAGTGTATCTTGTTGGGGTATTCAAACACCTCCAACACATAACATCTGTATGATGAAGTAAATAAAAAGTTTGTTGTATCTAGAGATGTAATTTTTCTTGAATCATCCAAAACTGACAATGTTGTTGAGTGGCAACTTGATCACTTGGATAGATTCATAAAAGAAAAATCATTTTAGGAATTTGATAATCATATTCCACATCTTGAAGGGGGGATTCCTATACTAGATCAACATGTGGAATCTTCTTTTGAAGAACACTCTCCCCATCTTGAAACTCCAACAACGGATGATGCTTTAAGTGATGTGATTGATAGAATTGAGAGACTCAATTTTGATTTAGTCCCAACTCAATCATCAAAGTAGCGTGGACCATCTGAAAAAGGTCCCCCAAAGTGGCTGACAAAGAAACTTGAAAGTGTTCATCGTGATGAGATTGGAAAGACACGAACTAGAAATTCAAACTAGCAAAATGGAGGTGATGTAGATGACTCTAATTCACCTATTGATATGGATGTTTCTTATGATTGTGAATTGAACTTGTCTAAAGATTTTGAACCAACATCCTTCCAAGAAGCTTCTTCTCATGATGAATGGAAATAAGAGATGCAAAAGGAGTATGATGCCCTCATAAAGAATGGCACTTGGAAGCTGGTGGATCCTCCATTACGAACCAAACCAATTGGGTGCAAGTGGATCTACAACAACAAGTATAAAAAGATGATGGCTCACTTGACAAGAACAAAGCTAGGCTTGTGGAAAAAGGTTTTGCACATAAGGAAGTGGTCTATTATGAGGAGACTTTTGCCCCCACAGCAAAATGGGCTACCATCCAGACACTCTTTGCCCTAGCAGCTTAGAACAGTTGGAAAGTCCATGAAATGGATGTAAAAAATGCTTTCTTGAATAGAGATCTAAAAGAGAATGTTTTTATGTCCCAGCATGAAGGAATTTATATGAAAGGAAATGAACATAAAGTATGCAAACTATTGAAGTTCTTGTATTGCCTCAAACAAGCACCGCAAGCCTGCTATGAAAAACTAACTGAGCATCTTCTGAAACTCAATTCCAAACGTTATGATCTTGATGATGCAACTTTATTTGTCAAGAAAGTTGGCAAAACAGTTGTATATCTTGCGGTATATGTAGATCATATTTTAATGACGGGGAACAATGATAGCTACATTGCATCCATACAGAAGGAATTGGGGAAAAGTTTTGAAATGACTGATTTGGGCTATGATCGTTACTATAATTGTATTGAAGTAACCTAATTCCGAATTCCATATTTCTTTCTCAAAAGAAATACATTGGAGATCTGTTGAACAAGTTTGACATGAAAGAATGCAATCCTCTTACTACTCCAATGGAACAAAAATTAAAGCTCACATCTGTTGAAGGAAAACAATTTGAGGATGCAAGAAAGTATATATAGATTCTACGAAGTCTCAACTACCTAACTACTACCAGACCAAACATTTTGTTTGTTTTTGGAATCCTCTCCAAGTTTATGCAAAATCCTTGTGAGGGATATTTCTCTGCTGCATAATGAGTTCTAAGGTACTTGAAGGGAACTTAGGGCTTTGGAATCAAGTATACACAGGTGGACAACGTCAACTTGATTGGATACTCTGATTCAGACTTCGATGGAGACAACGAAACTGGGGTATCTACTTCAGGACATGCTATGAATCTTGGATCAGGAGCTGTCTCCTAGAGATCATGCAAACAATCAGTTCGAGTAGATTCCACAATAGAAGCAGAATACGTGGCAACAGTTGAAGCAAAAAAAGAAATTGTGTGCCTCAAGAAAATTCTTGAAGATTTGTAGGTAAAACAAGTAGAATTAACTTCACTCATGGTTGACAATACCTCTGCAATAAAATTGGCCAAGAACCCAAAGTTCCATGATCGAATGAAGCACATCAATACTAAATATCATCTGATTCGACATCATGTTGAGGCCAAAATCATCCATCTCCACCATTGTTCCACTAATGAGTAAATTGCAGACATCTTCACCAAAACACTTGGAAAAGAAAAACTTGAATGATTCAAAATGATGCTTGGACTCACCAAAATCCCTTTAGATTAAGGGGGGGAATGTTGACACCCTATGATCAGGATTCGGTGTACATAATGTAAATAAATAAGTAAGTAATGTGAATAGTCATCGGGAGATGAAGTGAACAGTCTCTCCCTCATGCATGTAATGGAGACCAACCTAAAGGAATAAACATACAAATCAATTTTGCTTTGAGGAGTTATTGCCTGATTTGACAGTAACATTTGTTCCTCTCTCTTTCCTTTTTTGCATACATTACATCTATTTAAAGATTGGATTTAACATATGCTAAAAAAGAAAAAGAAACAAAGAAAATGTTACATCCATACTTTAATTTACGGTAACCACTGTTACATGCAAATGTTGTGTGTGGTCATTTTAATATGAAGCAACAAAGTTTGTTATATATTTCAACTATTTTACAAAGTTTGACGTGTACTGAACTACAATTAAGTGTTCTAAATAAATTTCTAAATAAGTAGGTAAATTTGTGTTTGGTAATTGTGTTTACTCAATCTAGTTTGTTAGGAATATCTGATTCTTGTTGTGCAATAAATTTTTAAAAAGGAAAAACTAATGTTACGTTTATTAGGGATTGAGATTAACAGGAAAAGTTGGATTCATATATTTATTTGTATAGTTAAGTTTTAAAATATAGTTAATTATATAGTTAATGTTTCATAACTTCAAATATAGTGTTTAACAATTTTTACACTTATTTCTATTAATAAGACCATTTATGTTAGTGTATCCCAACCTCTTTGATAATATTTATAATATTTCGATCTCTAATAAGGCGCTAACAAAAACTGCTAGTGTAATTATTTGACATTTTTTTTCTCGGTAAATACTAATTGTATTAAATCAAGTAACAATAAATTTACAAGGAGGACGAAGCCTCGACAGAGAAGAGTAGCATGGTTTCACCCTTATAGAACTATCCCATGATTGGGAGGATCAGTTACAGTGTTCAAAAAACCAGACATAGGACCTTGAACAAAACAACATAAGGTCCTCAAAAAGCCAACCCGCATTAACCCAGACAAAACCAGGGAGACAGATCGCCTATTTGCCTAAACAAAACCAAAGAAAGAAGAAATAGGAGAATAAGATCCAAAAAGAAATCAGAGAATACGTCCACGGGAATCAGGTAAAGTCACATGACCTTGCAGCATACCAGAATTCATCATTCTTGATTGCAGCATCCTCCCCATTACCACCAGGAGGAATCGAAGTCTCAAGAGTGCTGTCTGAATTAGCTTCAATAGCTATTGAAGCCGAATCGCCACCCATAGCCATGTCTGCCATTTTCCTTTCATTTTGCGAGTGGGCCTGACCACTCTCACTTCGCTGCGGCTCGCCACCCTAGCATCCCACGAATCTGAGGCCTCCCTGAGAGGAATCTGCCCTAGTGTGAGCTGGAGCACAAGGCAGAGACTCCTCCTCTGATATAATAATGGAAATGTTTGCAGATATGATGGGCCTGAGTAAACTGCTTTGAAACCTAAAATGATAATTCTAAAACGCGTCATATGGAAGAGGCCTGCGGGAAGGGCTTGAAGGGGGAATTAACTGAGAATTAGCTTGTGCATCCTGAGAATTATTGCGTCCTCCACAACTTTCGCCCTGACAGCTCCTCATCCTGTGCCTGACCATTGCCCAACAACGCGAACTAGTGTCCCGTGCCCAGGCAAACAAGGTAAGAAATAACGCTAGATAATAGTCACCAAAGCAAGTAGGGGCCGAGCTCTGATACCTAAGATAAATATTCTGCGGAAAGACTCCAAAAGGGAATGGCAGAAGCACTAAACCGGAGAGCAGAGCTTGAGGAGAAAGACCAAGGATTTCATTATTATAACTGTTTGAGCCTTGTAATTACCATGGAAAACAATTAATTCCTCCTTCCCTCGGATTTGAGTTTGCATCAAATGAGCTTGCTTGATCCTGACGCCGGCCTACATAATGGCTCTGAGTTGCGAAGGATAGGACAAAACGCCGACTGCCATTAATAATAACATTAAATATGAATTGGTTGACCTGCATCCGGGGGTGTAGTTATTTGACATTAGATTTCTAGAAAACAAACATTATGTTTCAACAATATTTGAATTTTTAAATTTTATTTTCCTAGAGTTTAGATTTGGAGAGAATGGGCATTTAAATGATGTTTGGACGACTCCTCGGCATATGCTGCATAGGAAGTGAGCATGGCCCCGACAGCTGGTATTTTTAGGAGAAAAGTGGTATTTGTATAGTCTGTATGGCAGCCACATGCACTCAAATGTATTAATTTAAATAATTCAAATTTATTACCTTAAATTATAATTGATTTAAAAGTTTATATATAATATAAATATATTATTATTTCAATTATTTAATATTTCCTTGATGCAGGTGTACGCAAGGACTAATCTGATGACAATGGAACTGGACGGCAAGTGGCATAGCCACATGGCTACCAGTAAGCTTGCACAAAAAGAAATTACACCGTTTCGTAGTAGCAGTAAATGCCATTAAATTTGGCACTCAAATCAACTCACTAGTGCCATCATGCCTCAGCTCTGTGTCATGGAGACCTTAGTAAATTATCTCATGCTTTGAAAAGTTCCCTTATCATATAAGTGAATTTGAATGTATCATAAATTTACCTTGAACAAAAAAAATTACCATATTAAAATTCCAAATTATGTAAAATTTTAGACATCTTTACTCTTTACTAAAGCTAACGCCATTTATTAAATCAAAGGAAAAAATTTAATTGAACACAAAAAATCTAGAAGATTTCTCCAAAAGATTTTAATATTTATTTTAACTCAACATTTTTAAAATAAATATTTCAAAGGAAAATCCATACATAGGGATATAAAATGTTTAAAGAAAAAATATTTTCACATCAAAGTTGTAATATTTGAGAATATTAATTTGAAGGAGTGAGAGAGGGAGAGAATGGTAAGAAAGAGAGAGGGAGAGATATAGTGACAAGGTTGGATGGCAGAGAGAGAGAGAAAGAGAGAGATATATACATGGGAGAGAGATTGTGAGAAGTTTGGATGCAAGAGAGAGAGAGAGAGGGTGAGAGATATCGGGGGCAGAAAGCGAGGTAGTAGAGAGGCGAAGGACTGGACAGAGGACTTGATAGAGAGGAGTTGAGAGGAAGGGATATAGAAATGGACTTGGGGGGGAGACAAAGTTAATAAGAAAGACATAGAGAGAGAAAAGTGGAGAGAGAAAGAGAGAGGGAGTGATAAGGGAGAGATAAAGAAAGAGTGTGTACGTTTTGGGGTGAGATAGTGAAAAATAAAGAGAGATGGAAGGAAGGAGGGAGAGAAAGCGAGGGGAGATAGAGTGGAGTGGGAGACAAAGGGAGAGAGATGAAGAGAGAGAGGACATGAGAGAGAGGAGAGAGGGAGGGAGAGAGGTCAAGAGTTGTAGGGAAATAGATATGTAGGGAAGAAGAAAGACATATAGATAAAAAGGTGGAGAGAGAGAGAGAAAGAAAGAGGAGTGAGAGAGGGAGAGAAGTGTAAGAAAGAGAGAGTGGGGAGACAGTGACAGGGATGGAGGGTAGATAGAGAGAGAGAGAGATAGAGAGTGGCGGGGGAGAGATAGGGATGTTAGGTCCCTCTACTACTAGTGTAAACCCTTATTGTTATTAGTGCAACCACTTTACTATATTATTTTGCCCATATAGTCCCCATATTGTTATTAGTGTACCCCATAGAAGCCCACTATTGTTATTGTTGTGGCCCTCATACTAGGTTGTAGATGGATAGAATTAGAAAAAAATGCATTTTTCTGGTTACACTCCAAATACTCAGGCATCTCCCTAGTGTTGAACTCTCTTAGAACTTCATGCTAGAAGCAATTACAGGTCTCGCCTCACAAAACCTGAGTCTTAACAACCATGAATCTTGCACCTTAGATGCTTGCTCCATCATCATTGAATCTCTTAGTATCCCCTAGGTCCTCTTCATAAAAAATTTCAACCCCTCCTACAGGTTTCCTCAAGATTAATTTTGATTGGGCCTCCAAAGGTAACCCTGTCAATGCAGATCTTGGTGGTCTTTTCAAAGAGTGCAAGGGTTGGGTTCTGCACATCTATGCAGCTGATTGTGGCTATGAAAGTATTGATGAGGCCAAATTTGATGTGGTAAAGAATAGAATCCTCATTGCAAGATGAGAACGATTCAAACAATTGATGGTTAAACAAGACTCTAATTTGGCAATTGAGGTACTCAAAAAGTTAGACCATCATATCAATTGGTAGAATCTTAGTAAGAGTTGGAGGAAACCCTGTCCAATTCAAGATATAAGTGTTCTTCTCCCATGTTTTGATTATATTATTCCCTCGCATTTGGTTAAGATGGGTAATAAGGCTGCAGAATTTATGGCTAACTAGTGATGCTTACATATGGATACAACCTCAACGCCCCTTACATGGATAACCATCCTTAAGACTTGGAACTGTTTCTCATGATTATATCTTATAATGGCCACCATAACCAGGACCATGCTAAAGAAAATAATCAAGATCCCCGATCAGGGTGTGTGCCAGCTCATAGTCCACCTTGGGACTCTTGTTAAAGGTGACAATATGGGAGGTAGTGCGAAAGGGAGACTCCTTCTAGTAGATTGCATTTACGATCAACTTGGTGAGGAGGCAGGTCACGTGGGAGAGTTTAAGGTGTGAGTAGATCATCGTTGTTCATTTAACCACTAGTGGTGAAGGCATGTAACCCATTCCTTTCACTCTCTCTATGTTATAGTGTGGTTTCAAGCATCGAGCAAAGGTATCTAGGTCTCGTTCTGGTGGAAATCTTGGTAGGGAGGATTTGTGTGCAGGTGAACAACAACTTTTTGTTCATGGCTTTGGTAACTAGGTTTTTATGTTTCTTCTCACCCCTCCCCACTTGCATCATACTATAATTGTGAATGTTGCATGAAAGATAGTCAACCCCTCCTACAATTGGATGACTGTGTGACTTGGAATTTCCTATTCGACAAGCGAGCATGTTTGTGTGGATAAATTTTATCTTGCATCTACTGTTTTTGTGTTGGTTTTCATCTTATATGATATTTTACTGCTTTGAATAGGAGTGTCTGGAAAAAATTGGGTTACTTATCTCTTCTAGAGGGAATACTCACACTATGGGAATGGTTGTTTATGTGCTTGGATAGAGTGGCTTTCCAAAATCTCTCGTATGTTGTCCTTTCTAGTTTTATATTAGTCTAGTGTGTTTCTATATGGGAATTGACTCGAGGAGTCAGTTTGTAGCTATTCCATTTTGTGGAGACAGAACATCCCTGGTTTCGTTCTGTCACAAGAGATGTCTGAGCATAAGATGTTGGTTATTGGAGAAAAGTGACATTGATGGCTGGCCCTCTTGAGATTTTATGATCTTATATGGCCCGAGATTAATCTCATTTACTTCCTACTCCTATCATATGTATATGTGTGAGGTCTAATTAATTTTGTAGCCCACTGGTCTGTGTTCGATGAGGGCCTTGGTTTGTTTGGGTGGAATAATATATTGTGGTGATGTGGTGGTTGTTAGACATGGCTTGGAAATCTCTGGGTGCTTTTCCATCGAGAGCTAGGGGTTAGGGTTGCAGTAGAAAGGATGGACACTGGGGTGGGCGAGGAGCCCCCTCTTCACAACTACCAAGGCGGGGTGGTAAAAAAATCAATGCCCAACATATAAATGTGGCAACTCAAGAATATACTACAAGTACTCCTTAGAAGGTGAGGGAGATGATTGTGTATTGGGTGGCATACCTCAACCAACAGGCTGAGCATGAAGTGTAGATGTAGGATTTTCATTTACTGGACCCTAACCTGGGACATACCTAAGGCAGGCTCACTCAGTATAAACAAACAATGTGTCTCTATTGACTAATGAAGAGTATAGTAGCTCAAGATCTTATGAACACTACAGGTTCCATAAAATTTTACCTCGGGCATGAGGAAATTTAGAAAGAAATCAAACTCATCCAATTTCAAATTCAGTAGCAGAATGTTCAATGTGGTCAGATTGAGCAGCACATTTTGTGCCTTCCTCAATCAATATTACTAGGTTCCAGTGCTAAGGACCCAGGTCCGATGGATTATAATCCTTTTCGATGGCCAATAGACGTAGTTTACCACTAGGTAGGTTGAGGCCACAAAACGTCTTTCATGCATGTAACCTGCATCTGCAAATGAATGAACGAAAGGTCCTACTAAACTTACAAGAAAAAAATGTATAGTAAACTTTGAAAGGAAAACTACTAACCTATGGATATGTTAAAATTTTTAAAGACATAAATATGTCCATGTCAAAGTTGTAATATTCCAAAATATTAATGTGATGTAGTTTTATTATAAATTTTGTTATCACACCATGTAACAAAATCATTAAATCTAATATTAATATTAATTATTAACTCTAATATTAATATTATTACAGTTAATAACCTTAATTAATAATTTGAGGAAAAGTTTGCATCTCAAGTGATTCTATCTCTCTCACCCATGATAGATACAATTTAGATGGATTTCGGAGCTCTCAACCCAATATGGAAAAGATCTCTTGTCATGTTATGTTCTGTAAACATTTATACTCGGTCAAGTTACATCAAAATGAAAATAGTAATAATAATATTTTATTCAAATAAAAGTTATATATTATGATTTTTTATTGCAGTCATCTAACGAGGCAGAGGAATTGCCTGGAAGGCCAAAAGTGACCGAATCTGGGCGAAAACATTTCAAAAAATCTTGTAGAGGCATTGTTTGAATCGTGCTTTTGATTATGGAACTGGATTCAGCACCATCAAAAACATCTAAGACACCTAAAATTTTGAAGTTTAACAACTATAAGTTGGATTTACAAAAATTCTTGCCGTTTTTTCTCTAAATATGACTGGAATTTCCATAACATTTTTGGTAACTTCTCTGCCTCGTTAGACTACCCATTTTTTATTAATGTGTGACGGTTAATTAATGTAAATTGGACTTTGCTTTTGAGGTCCAATTTTATGTGAACATATGATATTGACCCATGGTGTTCATGTGAAATTTAGCCTATTTAAAGGTGGAATTAAGCTAGCCTAGATCCATCTTAACTCCGGATCTACCAAGCCAGCTATGACTCGAATTTCCATAACTTTTTGGGTAACTTCTCTGCCTCGTCAGACTACGCATTTGCATTTTTTATTAATGTGTGACAGTTAATTAATGTAAATTGGACTTTTCTTTTGAGGTCCAATTTTATGTGAACATATGATATTGACCCATGGTGTTCATGTGAAATTTAGCCTATTTAAAGGGGAATTAAGCTAGCCTAGATCCATCTTAACTCCGGATCTACCAAGCCAGCGTTTATACTTGGCCAAGTTACATCAAGATGAAAATAATAATAATATTGTACTCAAATAAAAATTATATATTATTATTTTTCTTAATCTTTGATCGTTAGTTAAAGTAAAATTGACTTTGTCAAGATACTCGTGGTTTTTTAGCTCGAGGTTTATGTGAACATACAGTTTTGACCCATGGTATTCTTGTGAAATTTAGCCTATTTAAAGGTGTAATTATGCTAGGCAAGCTTCATCATAACTACGGATCTACCAAGCCTCAAGAGGGATCAAATCTCTTGAGTTGCAAAGGTATTTGATCTCTCTTCGCCATTGTAGATCTGCCTCAAGAGGGATCAAATTTCTTGAGGTGCAGAGGTATTTGATCCCTCTTCGCGCATTGTAGATCCAAAATTAAAATGGATCTAGGATATTAAATACATAATGTATCTCTAACCATTGAGATGAAATATAAGAAATCCTTCAAAATATTAGTAAGTTGCTTAATATAGTGCAAGAAAGATTAGAAATAATTGCTTGATATAGCAGGAAATGAAACATTCGATAAAAGTTAAATTTCGTTCAATTTTTTATATACTCTCAACTTCGTTTCTTTTCAAATAAATATATAATTTAATATAAAACTATATAGTTTAGTTATCTTTTCGGCTGTTAATTGAATTTGGATATTTTTTTATATTTTTATTTAAATGTTATTTTACTTTTTAAACAATGGTGTACTTCAACAATTTTTTCTCGTTGAAATGAAAATAACTATTAACCATTTTTTCTCGTTGAAGTGAAAATAACAATATTATAATTAGCATTGTTCAATGTATAAAATGATGATTGTGTCGCGCACTATTAACAAAAAATGTGTTATAATATCATATGTTAAAAGGTAGACGATTTAAATTAGTCAAATTACTCAAAACGGAAAAGAAAATAAAAACTTAAAATTAAAATTAATCATTTATTATTTACAGTTTTTAACTGCATTTTTTTTCTCTATGGATATTATTCGGCAATTTCTTAATGTATCCATGTCTAAGTTTTAAGCACTGCGCAGTCCATCTAACCATTGACCTTTTTCAATCTACAACCGTTGCCGCGTGATAACTTTCTGCGTTTACTAATTTAAAATCCGTGGGAATGCAAAATACTGCCACGGTCGAGAGGCTTACCGGAAAAATCGAGATTGTAATCCTAATCGCTACACGTAACAGAAAGAAGAGGAAAAACATGCCTGAAAATTAGGATTAAAGCATTTTGTGCTTAATGAGGGATGTGAATTGAATTCTCAGTTTTCTCAGCAGAACATTAGTCGTAGAACATTGGTCGTAAAAGAGTAGAAGTGATTATTATGTTGGTGACAGACGTGGGTAGCACCAACTGGACTTATGCCATGCAGGAAGATCAGGTTTAGAACTATGACTCTGTCATTCCTTGATTCCACTTTATTTTAGGTAATGCTAATAATAGAATTCATTACCTTTGGCTAAATTCCTTACTTCACTATTTTGCATTTAGAACTGAGAGTGAGACCAAGCCACATCATACTCAACAAATTTAAAAATAACATGCAAACATCAGATTAATCAAGTTTAAAACGATAATCTATCATTATTCTGGAGTGACTCTGCATCTGAGCCATCCTCGCACCCATAAAAACAACTGCTATTCAGACATCAAAACTCACAATAAGCCTGCAGCAACAAATCCTAAATACCAGTGGTGGTTTTTCACAATAAGCCTGCAGCAACAGATCCTGAATAGCAGTGGTCACGGAATGGGTAATTTGAAAAAAGGAGCTACTATTTCTTCTAATAGACCTGATCCTGAAATCCTGAATAATATGAGACACTGTCACTCACGCCAGTCCTGCTGCTGGAACCTTCGAATACCTCGGTTTCTTTTTGCTTCCTCATAAGCAAAGGAGACTACGATTCGAGCCACTCCAGAGAGTGGCAACGTAGGTGCCACATTTACCTCTTTCCACGCCTCCAAACTTCGCTTCCTTTTTAAGCTGCTTCCACTCCTCTACGGACATCGAGAAAAGTTGAAAATGGCTATAGGTGATGGACGCTGATTTCTTGGAAACTATGCACTAACATTAGCTGAAATTGCTTGGGAATGTTTCCATCATCCCTATATGAATCCCCATGAAACAATTTTTTAAATGGATGCACTGTTTTCAAGATATCGAAAAAACAAATTTCTATTCTCTGTATTTTTGTATCAGAGCATTCTGTAGTTTTTGGACAGTAAGATAAAATGAGGTTAGGCTGTAATGCAGACATGGAAATGATGGAAAATAGGTTCGAAGATTGCAGGGGATTCATAAAACCTTTATGAAGTTTCCCTGTTCCCCAAACTTCTTTTAAAATCCATTTCTAGCTCTCTATAATTTCTACAGGCCTCCTGTAGAAAACACAATTTTTGGAAAAGAAGCAGAGTGATGCAGAAAGAATGTCAAGAATGATAGAGAAAGGTGAGGGAAGGGTATGATAGCTGTTATGATTGGTTTAAAAGCTTTCTCAACACCTGCTATTGCTTCCTGAAGTTCTCCTGCAAGCCTGTAATACATCTGGAAATTCATTTTTTCTCTTTTTTCTCTTTTTTTTTGAAAACAACTAGGGTGCTTCAAGGAGGTTTTCACCATAATTGGTTGCCCTAGGCACCTCCAAGGGAGGTTTTCACCGAGGGATCTTATTCTCTTTTCTTTTTCTCTTCTTTCCAACCCATTGACCACCTCATGGAGGTTTTCAATCAATGAGCCAATCTAAGGAGCCTCCGAGGAGGTTTTCACCTTAGATTTTTATTTTCCTCTCTTATTTTTCATTTCTTTTTTTTCTACCCTACCCTACTTGAAAAAAAAATCATTTTCAATTATAAGAATACTTTTAATGGAGTCATGTGCACATTGAGATGATAGAAAAATTGATGTGGAGGCCTGAAATGTATGCTTTGACATATATTTGGATTTCAGAGACCAAATGATTTGACTTTCAAGTGATGAAGCATAGTTGAGGAAGAGAGTGACGCTGCAACTTAGTGACTGTCTAAAACCACATTTCAATATATTTGTTATGTCCTTGGTCCTTTTTTTGATCTGTATCATTCTTCATGTCTTCTTATATCATGACCTTCACATCTTCCCCTTTTTGCTGATTTTTCTCTTGAATACGTGGAGTATTTGATCGTGACCATGAGGGAGCTCTCTCGATCTTTGATTCTGATGTCTTCTCTTCATCAAGTGCAACCAATGGTTCTTTGGTCTTCTCTTTTACATCTTCTTCTGTTGGATGCGTTTCTTCAGTGATATCAATATAAGCTCAAAAGGAATTGTTTGGAAGTGTTGCACCTCAACATTGTAATTGAGTTGAGCGATTCCAATGTGAGGGTCTGGAAATGGTGGTTCCCCACTATATAATTGTTGGGCCTATCTGTTGTTTATGTTCAGTTGAGTAGGCATTTGGGGTTGCCTTGGTGGAGGAGGAGGCGATGGTTGTAGTTGAACAGGTGGTGGAGGCAAAAGAGTGGGAGGAAATTTGTACTGGGGACTTTAGCCCTGATGAGATGCATTCCATTGAGGCTGTCGTTGAGAATGAGGGTGAAATGGATGAGCAGCTCATTGGGCATAATATGGAGATGTGAAGGACCAAGGGGGAGGCATCGACTAGGAAGGATGAGCAGGGGGGGCCCAAGAAGGGATAGAAGTGACTTGGTTGGGGTTGTAGTATGCCTGAGATGTCCCTTGTATCCCCTGTTGATATGGTCTAGGTCCATGTTTCCTCCTTTGGTCTATGTAATAGGTCTATTTAGTGACTACTTCAGCCCCTTGGTACATAGCTTTAAGTGAGGGCAAGGATGGGCACTTGTCTGTGGAATGATTCTCTTCACAGATTGAACAAACCTTTATATATTTCAATGGGAATTCATTCTTAGGATGCCTCTTGGTGCATCTAGGGAAAAAAATGGCCAAACCACTATTTTCATCCACTTGTTTTCTTTTGATATGCATGGCAAGAATCTGCCTCATCTCTCTCTTGAAATCTTCCAGCCAATTCTCAAATTCACTTCTAAGAGATGAGTTGGAAGACAAGGTAATGCTCCCAACATTTCTATTTTCAGCCATTGGCTCTAGAGGAATGGTTTATTGCTATTCTTCTGTTATAGGATCTTCGTATATCTCTAGAGGTTCACCTATAGGCTCTTCTAGATCACTGCCACCAAAGAAGAGAGAAGGGTGACTTAGTGATGTGGTGGGGGTGTTGGGTAGGAAATTTCCTAAATTATCTCTGTTCCTAAGAGGCATGAAAGGAAATCTCTTTTTTTAATTTTTGTGTTTCTTTTTCTGCTTGTACCTGCAAAAACGGAAATGGATTGAACAACAAATTGCAACTAACTAAAACAAACCTTGCTGAAATTAAAATTGCAGAATTGAATGAAAGCAAGGGATGACTAATCTACTTTGCTGAAATGAAACTGTAGAATTGAAATGAAAGCAGGAAATGTCTAATCTACGCCTGCTGAAATGAAATTGCAAAATTGAAAAGAAAGTAGGAAATGTCTAATCTACACTTGCTGAAATGAAATTGAAAAATTGAAATGAAAGCAGGAAATTTCTAATCTACGTTTGCTAAAATGAAATTGCAGAATTGAAATGAAACAACTACTTTACTTTTGCTGAAATAAACTAGTTAGCAGAATGTTGTAGTAGAAAATAGAAGAAAAGGAGTAATCACAGAAAACTCTGACGCTTCCCCAACAATGGTGCCAAAAAGAAGTGGTGAACTCCAGTATTGCAACAATAATGTTGTAACTCCTAGGTCTCCTTTCTTTACTTTTATCAACCCGGTAGTTTGTAACAAACTTGGAAGTGGCGGTGTTGTATGCATAAGTAGTAGCTCTTACTATGGTTGTCACTCGATCAGCTGGCACAATTCGTTAGGAGCTTAACCCAGCTTCTATGATTTCTAAAAGGAAGCTTTTACTGTGATGGCAAAAGACTAATTCTACAGGGGTTATTCTACTTGTAGAAAGAGAATGAAAACTGGAATGGAACTCAAACACTAGAAAACCCTAATCGTGCAAGAAAAGAGATGGAAACTATTGGAATGGGTGCCATTAATTACTAAAAAGGTAAATTTCATTTATTCAAGCTACTTCTAAAGAGAAATGAAAACAAATCATCTTTTTGTAATTCTAAGTATTTTATGTGGATTTATTATGCTTGTGATTTAACAAATTGTGACTCTACAGTGGTTTGGTGGGAAAGGAAAATGGAGTTGGCTTTTGTAGATGATGAGGAAGGTGTGGAGGAGTCCTAAGAAGTCTCTATTACCCTTCTGGAGATTTCCATTGTGATTAGACTTCGAAAAATCTCTCACATGAACTTCTACAGGAGGCTGTAGGGGATTTAGAGGAAGTTCTGCACGAGGAGGTCAAAACTGATTTTTGAAGGTTTGAAGGTGGACAAAAGGTGGAAAAAAGGAAATGAAGGTTGGATAAAGGTGTTGAAGGGTCTAGGACTTTGTTGATAAAGATCAGGAATGAAGGAGATGGTTGGGTTGGTTCAAAGGGTAAGAAAGCGACTTTGTGAAGGAATGCATAAAATAGGACAATTTAGTGAAATGTGGTGAATGAGTGAAGGATTTTGTGAAAGATGAGCTAGTATAGGTTGTGTTGTGGAAGAATGAAAAGCTAGAATGTTTTTCAAGTGAGCTGCACACCTACTTCTTAAAACAAACCCAAGCAAGAACCGAAAAAACAAAGTTTTCCTAATTTTACATCAAATCTAACCTAAAAACAAAAAAGTGCTGAATATAATTTTGTGAAAAGGAAGCTATGTGAGAACGCCATGGTAAATGAACAAGAAATGGTATAACCATGTAAATCCAAGCAAATATCAACTTCTCCAACTCAAAATATCACACTAGCAATTGCATTGGAAGAGCAAAGACTATGTTTTTAGTGGCAGCAGTAGTGCCTTGACATCAAATCATGGTCCCAAGGATGGAGAAGGGAGATCAAGACCTGCTAGTAGCCTTTTTGGATCTTTTTTTGTTACTACAACAAACTACTTAAGCAACTTGAACCAAGAACAACTATTCTAACCATCAAAAGAAACATTATTTAACAAAGCAAGATTTAACCTAAACAATAGAAATTATCTTATGAATGCAAGAAAAAGGATATAAATACACAAAGGAGGTTTTGGGTAGTTTGGTTGGGCCCTAACCCAAGAGCTCCAGCCCTCTAGGAATGATTAGTGCTGGTTCAAAACTGGATTCACCTTTATTGATTAAAAAATAACAGTTACATCACAAAACTATCTTCAAAAAGAGCTCAAAAATGAACTGAGTACAAGGCTGCACAACAGTGCGAAAATATACTATGAAATGGCTAAAATCTAAATAAAAAAACTAAGCACCTAAGCCCTCCTATTTATACAACTTGAGCCTCCAACAGTTCTCCTAAAATCAAGGGGCTCAGTGTCCCAAAACTGCAGATAAACAACAATCCTTCTTTACTTTCTTGGCTTCCCCTTGGATGCACTCATGTGGCTACTTGTGATCCAAGTTTTTGATGGAGAATTCAAGGTAAGGGTTCATAAATGAAAGGGACACCTACAAATCCTCTCCCTTGTTATTCCTCGAATTTGGCTATCAAATGCTCATTAAACCTTTGATTTTGTCTCAAAATTGACCAAAAATCAGCATAAAGCACACATTATACTTTTTGGCATAATGCTAACCCAATTCACTCTAATAGCATAAATATAATAAAGAAACATGCAATAAACTAATGAGAATGGTGGATTAAGCTGAGTGAGGAGGCTAAATGAGCCCATATAATTACCCATTTTTGGGGCTCATCAAACTCAGCTTTGGTAAAGGGTTATATAATGTTAGGAATGAGCTAACATGTAGATACCTTGAGATCATAAACACTTACAGCTACAACGAGTGTAGGGTTGTAAGTAGTAAAAACTTTCATGTATAATGACACAAAATTATGCATGGTCAACAGGTTGTTGAAGCATAAATAGGGCCATAGTAAAACATACGTGGTGAATTAATGATCTCATGAATGTTAAAATTCAACAACTATGAGCTAATAATCTGCTTTAGAACACTAAGAAGAAGGTATAATTAAGAGAAAAAATGATTGAATCCAATAATGTGTGATTGGTATTGTAACATGGCATAAAAAATCTCTTAATTACACATATGAACCACGAAAGATAAATGTTGGTATGATATTAACATGATGGAAAATATGTGAATCTAATAATCTGCTTTAGAACACTAAGAAGAAGGTATAATTAAGAGAAAAAATGATTGAATCCAATAATGTGTGATTGGTATTGTAACATGGCATAAAAAATCTCTTAATTACACATATGAACCACGAAAGATAAATGTTGGTATGATATTAACATGATGGAAAATATGTGAATTAAGTTTATTTCATGCAGGTGATACCATGAGGATGGTATTATAGGTTGTACCACAGCTAGACTATGTACAATAGTACATGGGACCATATAAATAGATATGCTACAAGTTTGTAAAATGAAATGTGTATTAGTGTGTATAACATACCTTGTTTGCAGGGTATGCAGTAGTCATTAGATGGATGTTTGACTAGGTAAAAAACCTAGAGATTACCTAGAAGAAGGAAAGTAAGCTTGGTATAAGTAACTATGGTTAATCGCAGTTTGGCATACATACAATTTCAATAAATATCTGTATACAAAATGTGAAATAATTTGTTATAACTTTGCAGGCATATTAATGTTGAAAATATGCCAACTATTGTATTGTATGTAGAGAGACTACAAGATGTTGGTGTTCGACAAGAACACAAGGGCTTGAAATAATGCAATCATAGGACATGCATTCTTCAGATAAAATAAATGCTAAGTAATAGTTTCTTTAATAATAGCAGATTATGATATTTACGATAGTTGAACTTTGCATCGATAAATTCTCACAAATACTTTGGAAAAAATGTGTGACAAGTAGCTATGGAAGGAGCGATGATCGGGACACTCTTTGAGACCAATGTAGCTATGGAAGGAGAGATGTTGGGAACACTCCTTATGGCAGATGTACATCGGAGAATTTGCATAAGATGGAAAATCCATGAAAGATGTTGATTTAGAAACCAACTACTTGTGAACAAGGACATGTTGCAGTGATACACCAAAGATGGTGTAAAATTTAGGGGGGGAGTATGTAACACCCTTCCATCGTGTACTACATTATTGTAAACCTAAGATAAGTTAAAGTTAGGTATGATATCCTCTCCTATGTGCTAAAGGTTCTAGACATAAGCTGAGGAAAGCTAGGTGATATGTTATATGAAAAGAAAATGTATTATTAAATAGATTAATAAAATAAATCACTTGGAGGGTGGAGAACCAAGAGAGAGGATATACTTGCCAAATCCCATGAGGAATGAGATAGAGATGAATCTCTCATGATAAGCTTCTAGATGTGATTCTAGATAATATTGGATGGATTGGATATCCATCAAATGGATGGGAAATAAACATCCATCAGGCATAAAAGCTTTGTGGGAGGTAAAGGCAATCTTCTATGTGGAAACGCATCGTGGGAGATAAGGATGAGCTTTTCTCGATAAGACCTAGGCAAATGGAAAAATCCATAAAGAGGGATGCCACTAATGGTAACTAAATCATGAAAGAGGGTATTAAATACCAGTGCATCAATCAATGGATGACATTTTCCTTTGCAATATCTTCGGCTCGGGGGGAATCAGAGGTGGTTCATTTGCTGGGTGGTAGTGCTCTTCCCTCCAAGTGAGATTTAGTTGTTGTTATTTGCATGAAATGGTTGTATGTTGACTATTATTCTCTCTCTTGATTATGGTTTTGAGTTTGTTTATGAGAATATTTTCACCAGTTTGTAGTATTGTTCGAGTTTTTGATTGAAATGATTAACCAGTGAAGCTCAGTTGTATAGATAAGGTATTATCTGTGTCTTATGTATGTGAAATTCAATGTGTATGATAGATGGTGGTTTCATCGTAATTAGTTGTTGGTACTAGTGTCACTTCCTTAGATTTCTCATTATCAACTTACATGCGACTTCTAGTGTGAAGTTATCAGTAGAAGTACATTAAATGAATTAACAGTTTTAGTACCCATGTAAGGTAGCACAATGAACATACTTAGATTACCTATGCTAATGGGTTACTATGAATGTGATGGAAGTATTATAGAGTTAATAGTGGAAGAAATATGGGTTTTACTAAGATTATATATGAATATGTGAGATGACTGTGGATTTTGTGGATTCTCTAACTGATCGTATTACATCCACTACAGAGATATAGTATGCTCATAATGCTCTAAAGTAATATCTATTTATGAAAACTCTGGGATTGAGAAATAACTATCCTATTTTATGACTAATGGGTTAAGTATCTTTTTTTCATGTATAATTAATATGCATGGAAATGAAAGACTTGTCAATAACACTATAACGAATCTAAGGTTCCATATATAAGAACTAGTAAAACAATTAATAATAAAATTTTAAATATGGCCTAACAATAATATGGTTGAGGAAAGTTTTGAAGATAAGATCTACAAGGAGGGGTAAAGCTTTAATTGTATCCAAAAATTAAAATTTATGGGTCTTGGAGGCTAAATTCTCGAGTAGGCTAAGGATGTTCGTTATGTTATGTAACCCGTAAATTAAAGTATGGATGCAACATTTCTTTGTCTCTTTTTCTTTTTTAGCATATGTTACATCCAATCTTTAAGTGGATGTAACATATGAAAAAAAAGATACAAAGGAACAAATGTTACATCCATACATTAATTGACTTGTTACATGAACACTCTTACATCTAGATGTTCGTCGTCATTTTAATATTAGAAACAAAGACTATTATATATTTGGATTGTTTTGCAGGGTTTCACATGTATTGAACCATTGAGTGACTTGTAGAAGTTTCTAAATTCTTAGTTGATTTTGTATTTGGTAATTTCAACCACAATTTGCAAATATTATGTTGTTCATTTTAAATAAACAATAAAAAATTGGTTAGCTATTGTTCATTTTAAATATAATGTCCAAATATATATTTAGCTATATACAAAGTTTAAATGGTCTGATAACATCCATGTTTAACAAATTTAAATTTAGTTATCCCATAAATGTATGTATGGGTGAGATTACATGAATTTTAATTGGTATATATATAAAAAAAATGTGTTTCATTACCTACGTAATGGCATTTTATTTTCATTAGTTGGAGTTGGATATTTAACTCTTACTCGCATATTGAAGGAGATTCCTCATCATAAATAGTAGTGTGCATATTCAATGAGAATCCTCATCGTATAATTAATTTTTATGTGGGTTCGTTGATTTTTATTCACTTTTGGAGTTGAGATATCTAATCCAACTAAAATAGCTCCTACATTGGTGTTTACTTTAGAATTTCTCACAACTAATTGATTGTATGGTTAGGATAGTATCTCTATCTTAATCTAATAATAAATGTCTTTGTATGTGTGTTTAATGTAATATAAAACAAGTTTTTATTGTGTAATTAGTTTCTTAAGTTGGTAGTAGAGCAAGTGATTGTAGGTAAACTCCATTATGGGATGGCCCAACTATTTGTAAGAAATATGTGACTTATATTTTGTATGATTATATTAGAGATGTGAATTTAATTAACATATGTGTGTTCTAGTTTGTTTAATTTTATAGATCTATAAGTTGGGCATGTGTTGAGCTACTTCAAAAAGTACATTCTGTGAGGATTTTGTCGAAAATATTTGATTGAGGAAAGACTTCCAAACATTAAGAATGAAAAATTGATTATAGTTTTTGCATTGGAACTCTATGTTTGCACGAAATTTTATTTCTACACACACTTTGTGAAGAGGTCAATTTCTTCTTTCATGTCAGCATTTGTGACCTATGCTTGGATGAAATGAAATGGGTCGCAGTAGCAGAGGGTGTGAAAACCCATGAAGAAGATTCCAATTCATCACATGTTCTTAGAAGGGAGATGTAAAATAGATGTCAAGCTAGTTGTTCCTGCAGATTTTATTGTCTTATTTTGATGTGATATGCATCAAGTTTGAAAGTAGATGACGATTTGAGTTTTGAGATTTTTTATATTCATCAAATGACATGGAATGATTGATTGTCAATGTGGATGGGAATATAGGTTTCATCCCATTCATTTTCATAAAGCTAACTACTAACATTGTCCATGGTTCTTCCTATTGTCATATGTTGAGGGAAGCTTGGATTAGTTGTTACAGGGTGTGGCTATTGGGGAAACAACAAGTAAAGCATTGTTATTCCTGTAATGTTTTGTGTCTTTTTCCACTAAAAAAATAATTGTAGGGGGGGATCTGTATCTCACTACTACAAATTAGGGAAAGGCTTTTTCTATTTCTAATGAATTAGATTCGATTACTAGCAGCATGGACTCAACCTCCATGCAATAATTCAAATTCTTGAACTGCAACATAAACGATAGATGAAAATGAGACCAATGGAGTAGAAGAATAACTTTGTTTGGGTGATGTGTCTGAGAACTCTATGATAATTTTGGGACCTATGTATTTCTAGAGCTACCTATGTATTATCCAAAGTATGCAAAGATGACTTAGTTGTTGTTGTGAGTTTATATTAGTAGTGGAAAATTTTGTTATTTTTTGTTTGTAAATTATGTGATGAAGAATAACTAAAATTAGATTGTCATGTTGTAATAATTGAATATTATCTAGATGATTTCCTTATATGACTAGTGATTAAAGATATTATCAACTATGTATCTTGGTAGATGGAAGTTTATGCATAGAAGGAGTAGTAGTTCAATTTAGTTTGGTAGTTCTGGATGTACAAAAGGATCCCTCATTTGTTGAATATGTGAGAGTCATGTTCTAGTGAGTTTATATGATATCTTTGGATTTTTTTCAATAATTAAATTTGGGAGATTTGTGATTCAAAAGTTGTATAGTGGAAATTGGAAATTCAACTTGCCCACTAGACCTTTACCAGGGTTATGAGGAGTTCACTCTATGTGATATCAGTTTTTTTTAAAGAAGCTAATGAAGAATTTGTAGACAAGAAGATCAATGACAACTACTTGTTAAGGGATAGAGTTGGAGATTTAAATCCCACTTGTCTTGTACATATGGAATAAGGTTACTCGTCATAAATGTAATTGTTATGTACGTTGGTTAATTATTAATTAGTTGGATATGAGATATTTAAACTAATTAAAATAGATCCTAATTTGGTGCTTAGTTGATAAATTATCTCAACTAATTGATTGTATGGTCAAAAAAGTATTTGTATCTTAAATCAATAGTTAATCTATCTATGTGTATTTAATACAATTTAAGACATGTTTTTGGTCTGCAATTAGTTTTTTAGAGACATGCTCCCTTTATTCACGTACGATGATTGATATTATTCCACTATGTTGTTTCACTATTCAAATGCCAATAGTTGATGTTACAGATGAAGGTTTTGATCATTTGTTTTTCATGTAACTTCTTTTGTTTTCCACTATTTCAATTTTAGCATTATTATGTTATCATCTCACATAGAAACAACAACATGAGACAAAAAAGAGGTTTGAAATTTAAATTAAATATTTTGATCATAAAGCTTATACTTATTGTGTGGACACGCGCATTTTACAGACTATGTGTAAGTATGTCACGTCCTCAATAAAAAAAAAAATCACTAATGTAGGTCAATCTTAAATTATGTGTAAGTTTTTAAAGTTATTAATAGACTAAGATTAATTATTAAACTATAACTATGTATTTGAATGGATAGTAAATTATCTCATGCATTTGAAAGTTCCCTTATCATATAAGTGAATTTGAATGTATCATAAATTTACCTTTAACAAAAAAAATTACCATATTAAAATTCCAAATTATGTAAAATTTTAGACATTCTTACTCTTTAATAGAGCTAACGCCATTTATTAAATCAAAGGAAAAAAAGTTAATTGAACACAAACAATATAGAAGCCTTCTCCAAAAGCTTTTAATATTTATTTTAACTCAACATTTTTAAAATAAATCTTTCAAAGGAAAATCCATACGTAGGGATATAAAATCTTAAAAGAAAAAATATTTTCACATCAAAGTTGTAATATTTGAAAATATTAATTTGAAGGACTGAGAGAGGGAGAGAATGGTAAGAAAGAGAGAGAAGGGGAAATATAGTGACAAGGTTGGATGGCAGAGAGAGAGAGAAAGAGAGAGATATATACATGGGAGAGAGATTGTGAGAAGTTTTGATTGAAGAGAGAGAGAGATAGGGAGAGAGATATCGAGGGCAGAGAGCGAGGTAGTAGAGAGACGAAGGACTAGAGAGAGGACTTGATAGAGAGGAGATGAGAGGGAGGGATATAGAAATGGACTTGGGGGGAAACGAAATTAATAAGAAAGACATAGAGAGAGAAACGTGGAGAGAGAAAGAGAGAGGGAGTGATAAGGGAGAGATAAAGAAAGAGTGTGTACTTTTTGGGGTGAGATAGTGAAAAAGAAGGAGAGATGGAAGGAAGGAGGGAGAGAAAGGGAGGAGAGATAGAGTGAGGTGGGAGAGAAAGAGAGAGAGATGAAGAGAGAGAGGACATGAGATAGAGGAGAGAGGGATGGAGAGAGGTCAAGAGTTGTAGGGAAATAGATATGTAGGGAAGAAGAAAGACATATAAATAAAAAGGTGGAGAGAGAGAGATAAAGAGGAGTGAGAGAGGGAGAGAAGTGTAAGAAAGAGAGAGTGGGGAGACAGTGACAGGGTTGGAGGGTAGATAGAGAGTGGGGGGGCGAGAGATATGGATGTAAGGTCCCTCTGCTACTAGTGTAAACCCTTATTGTTATTAGTGCAACCCCTTTACTATATTATATTGCCCATATAGTCACCATATTGTTATTATTTTACCCCATAGAAGCCCCCTATTGTTATTGTTGTGGCCCTACAATATTATTGTTATGTAGGTTCTGATTGTATTGGGACCACTTAGACTCCTATATATAGGAAGGAGGTCTTGTCATTGGTATCATCCAATAATTTTTTATTTGTGTAATGTAAAGGAGGTTTCCCCCTCGAAGAGGTTAATTTCTATGTTGTTGATCTAACTTTTCTATATTTATGTGAGTCGGCTTCATAACATTTGGTATTAGGGCATTGGATTCTGGGGTTTCGCTTCTCCAAAGAGGTCATCATGGAATTTTTGCTCTCACTTTTTTTTAGATCCTCAAGTCCGAATTTCAGATCTTTTCTCACTATATATTCGGAGATATGATCTAATGAAATTAGGGTTTTTGCAAGCTCCAGAATTCCATCTCAAACAGGTCATTGTGGCATTTTTGCTATACATTTGCTTCTACAAAGTTTCAGACACTAATATTAAAACCCATTTGAGCTGAATCCTTAATTAAGTTTGGGCCGGAATTTCATATATTGTTTCTATATGCTTGTGGAGTTATCGCTGAAGGAATTAAGGGATTTTATAGGCTCCCAAATTACATCTCAAATAGGTGATCTTGAGAAAACCGTCATAACTTTTTCTCTCAGTATCAGATTGAAATTTCATAAGGAGTTACAGAATGGGGACAATCTTTAGTCTTTTGAGCATTTTTTCAGGTACGAAAGTCAAAACAGTGACAAATAGCACTTCGTACAAATTTCTATACTGAAAAAGTATATAATGAGGTCATCTTGGGAGATTGGGCACAACTCTTTATTCGAGAATCCAATTTTGATCAGGCTGGTGGCATTGGAAAGAGGACACAGAGGAAAATGCATTTAAAAAAATAAAAATTCACGATTTTACTACAAATCGTATTATCAAATTCGAACCAAAATCCATTTCATTTATTAGTTAGATTAGGCCATTATTATTATTAACAATATATATTATATAATATATTATATATATATATAATATTAATTATATTATATATATATATATAATACACTTCTATCTTACTCATGGCGATTATTAACCTGTAAATAGAATTTGTTGTAATATCATGCTTTGATATTATGGATTACTAATATCACATTTTCAAAAAATAGTGAATGATGTTCATGTGAATTTTTTGTTAATTAATCAATTTAATTAAAAGGGTAGAAATGTCATAATTGTTGTTCACAAAAATATTCACCTTTTCTCTACCATTACTACTAAGAATATTCTACAACATATTGTGGAGATTAAATCCTTACTCTCCATTTGATAATTACAGGTAATTAAAATAAAATCCTGAAGGCCCTATTTCAAAACAAACATGTTTGTCAATATAATTTAATTATATAATATATTTCATTTTAAATTAAATTTGAAAGCTTATAAATGTAACTATTTATTAAAATAATATAGGTGTTCAATGTTTTATGAGTCTAAGAGCCAAAACAAAAGATTAGATGTTATTACCACATGGTCATGGAACTTGGGAATGGTTAATTTGAAAGAAATTATGAGCTTTCTATAAATAAGAGATTTTACAAACCCCTGATTTTGGTGAAGGTTCCATATACTTTCCTAAAATAAAAAGAACACTTTTATGATGAATTTTATGATTATAGAAATTGGAAAAACAAGTCCATAGAAACCACTAAGAACTCCATATTTTACTAGTTTTGTTGGCATGAAAATCACTTCAATAAAACCTACGTTTTACCAAGTCTATGAGCATGAAAACCACCAAAGAACCCATTCTTTGTGATGTCCATGTGCACTAAAACCAAAAAAATGCATTTTTTTCTAATTCTATCCATCTACAACCTAGTATGAGGGGGATGTGTAAGTATGTCATGTCTCTAATAAAATAATAAAAACAATAATGCCAACACAAAACAAAAATTAAAATAACCATATAGGTAAAAAAATATAGTACAATTCAATACAAGGAGTCGAAAATATATTTTCTCCAAAATATTTTAATATTTCTTTTAATTAAATATTCGTATAGTTTTCTAACACAAATGTAGGCATTTCGTATAGGATCCTTACACTCCAAATACTTAGGAATCTCCCCAGTGTTGAACTCTCTTAGAACTTCATGCTAGAACCTAGTTTTGGACCATATCAAACCATGAATTCAATCCGAGTCACTCTAGGCCCTGAATATCGATGGTCAAGTTGTTCTTCTTAAGGAAGTACTAAAATCAATGTTGATCTATCAGTTGTCTGGTCTGGATGCTGTAAAATAGTCATGTTCTAGCATGGTGCATATATTTTAGAAGTTTTTCTAGCAATGGTCCCAGGAGGCAAATAAATGGACTCCCATATCCTTGGAAAACATCACCAAATCTAAAATTTCAAGGGGTATTAGGATCAAGGAACCATATATTCTGAATCAAGTTATGGGAACAAAAATCTAGTGGAGATGGATATAGGGTAGGCAGGATTAGTAGAAAACCATATGGACTCAAAAATATCAAATTCACACCTCAATGCAAGAATTATTAAGAATCAAAAATACCTTGAAAGGATCCTCGATTTGAAAATTAGCCTCAACCAATACATATATTATACGCTCTCATACCTTTTCATAAATTTGGCATGGAAGATGGTCTCCTTTTGGCAAGACTCCTAGAAACAAAGAGAAAAACTCATCAGATGGCAGGATCTAATGATCTCTTTATCTATACAAATAGTCAAAACTCCATAATAGTTTAGTTAACTAGAAACACTCTTTGAGGACAACCAAGCATAAATGGCAATAGAAATAGGATTGGCCTGACCCCGCCAATTTTGATCAAAGGAATTTGTTAGATAGAGAATTCCAAACTAGATGGTTGACCATCATTGAAGGCCCTCATATTCTTAGGTGTCTATACACAAGAAACAAAATGTTTTCATTATAGAAGCCTATATATTAGCCACTAAAGGGCCTCAAGATCATGGAAAACCCATATGGAGGAAAATTTCTAGGGGACAATTCTGGCCTAAAGTAGCATACTTCCTCTGATTGGTGTGTTGGCGTCAAATTATCACTTCGGATCAACTCCAAAAGGAGGGGTCCCTTCATTATGAATTATGTGTGAATGAAATAATGAGGATATGGAACAAATTCTAAGCCTATGCCCCTTTGCAAACCAAACATGGGGAAGTATGAACAACTGTTTCGGCATATGGATCACGATATTACTAGTATAAAAGCCTCTTTTGAAATGTGGAGGAATGCCATCTTTTCTAGCCCTGTATTTAACATAGCTTGCTAAACTGGCCTAGGTTTCCTTTTGTGAGCACTTTGGAAAAGAAAGGAATCGAAGGGTTTTCAGAAACCATCATTTCTCTTAATGAGATGTATGGGATGGGGTTATTCAAAACATAAGAGAAACAATCTAGTGAGAAATACAACCCAGACGATTGGAGGTCTCGCCTCACAAAACCTGAGTCTTAACACCCGTGAATCTTGCACCTCAGATTATTGGTCCATCATCATTGAATCTCTTAGTATCCCCTAGGTGCTCTTCATAAAAAATTTCAACCCCTCCTACAGGTTTCCTCAAGCTTAATTTTGATGGGGCCTCCAGAGGTAACCCTGTCGATGCAGATCTTGGTGGTCTTTTCAAATAATGCAAGGCTTGGGTTCTGCACATCTATGCAGCTGATTGTGGCTATGAAAGCAATGATGAAGCGAAATTTGATGTGGTAAAGAATAGACTCCTCATTGCAAGACGAGAAGGATTCAAATAGTTGATGGTCAAACAAGACTCTAATTTGGTAATTGAGGTACTCAAAAAGTCAAACCATCATACCAATTGGGAGAATCTTAGTAAGAGTTGGAGGACACCCTGTCTAATCCAGGATATAAGTGTTCTTCTCCAATGTTTTGATTATATTATTCCCTCGCATTTGGTTAAGATGGGTAATAAGGCTGCTGAATTTATGGCTAACTAGTGATGCTTATATATGGATACAACCTCAATGCCCCTTAGATGGATAACCATCCTTAAGACTTGGAACTGTTTCTCCTGATTATAGCTTATGATGGCCACCATATCCAGGACCATGCTAAAGAAAATAATCAAGGTCCCCGATGAGAGTGTGTGCCAGCTCATAGTCCACCTTGAGACTCTTGTTAAAGGTGACAATATGGGAGGTAGTGCGGAATGGAGACTCCTTCTAGTACATTGTATTTACGATCAACTTAGTGAGGAGGTAGGTCACGTGGGAGAGTTTAAGGTGGGAGTAAATCATCATTTCTCATTTAACCACTAGTGGTGAAGGTATCTAGGTATCGTTCTGGTGGAAAGCTTGGTAGGGAGTATTCGTGTGCGGGTGAACAACAACTTTGGGTTCATGGCTTTGGTGACTAGTTCTTTATGTTTCTTCTCACCCCTCCCCACTCGCATCATACTATAATTGTGAATGTTGCATGATAGATAGTCAACCCCTCGTGCAATTGGATGGCTCTGTGACTTGGAATTTACTATTTGGCAAGAGAGCATGTTTGTGTGGCTAAATTTTATCTTGCATCTACTGTTTTTGTGTTGGTTTTCATCTTATATGATATTTTACTGCTTTGAATAGGAATGTATGGAAAAATTTGGGTTACTTATCTTTTCTAGAGGGAATACTCACACTATAGGAATGGTTGTTTATGTGCTTGGATATAGTGGCTTTCCAAAATCTCTCGTATGTTGTTGCTTCTAGTTTTATATTGGTCTAGTGTGTTTCTATATGGGAATTGACTCGAGGAGTCAGTTTGTAGCTATTCCATTTTGTGGAGACAGAACATCCCTGGTTTCTTTCTGTCACAAGAGATGTCTGAGCATAAGATGTTGGTGATTCGAGAAAAGTGATGTTGGTGGCTGGCCCTCTCGACCTTTTATGATCTTATATGGCCCGAGATTAATCTCATTTACTTCCTACTCCTATCATATGTATATGTGTCAGGTCTAATTAATTTTGGAGCCCACTGGTCTGTGTTCAATCAGGGCCATGGTTTGTTTGGGTCAAAGAGTATATTGTGGTGAAGTGGTGGTTGTTAGACATGGCTTGGAAATCTCTAGGTGCTTGTCCATCGGGAGTTACGGGTTAGGGTTGCAGTAGAAAGGATGGGCACTGGGATGTGTTGGAAATAATACTGAGGGGGGGGGGGTGAATCAGTATTATCAAATCAGATACTTTTTCATTTTCACACTCAGATTCATATACGTGACTTCAATTAAGGATATACGCGTATATACGCGACTGTATTAAATGCAACAAGCATATATGCAGCAATCTTATGATTCAGTTAGCTTATCTTCAGTAAATGCATCAGAACATTATTAACCACATTATCAGTAAACAGGTGTAGTAAAAAAGTACAGATCATCACACATAAGAAGCACACATGAACACCATGATATAAGGTGGAAACCCAATGTGGGTGAAAACCACCTGCTGCAATTCGTCTCTTTCTTCCTTTAATAAGAAACTTCTTTTACAATGTACTGGTGTAGTCCTTTACCAGCACGCAGGCTACAACCTGTAGAGGGCTACAACCCTCTCTCATTTTCCAGTTACTTCTGGAAGGGAGCTACAACCCCCTTAGCTCTTGTACTAGCAGATATAGTAGTACGTAGGTGCTGACCTACAGAAGGCTGCAACCTTATTTTCTTCAGGGACCATGTTTCATCAATTTTCAAACTGGATCCATAAGTACAAAACAATCACTGCTACAAAACAATCATCCACTTATACTTGCATCATAAATCTCTAATTCACCCAATACTAAATCACTGAAACCTTGTCCTCAAAAGTACAGAACGCAAACCAGAGCCCAGAACTCTGCAACAACCAGTAGAATCAACAACAACCTGAAAAACCAAATCTCATAATGCATACGGTACTTTACTATACCATAACAGCGTGTGTATGCGCTTTCCCTTCATACAACCCACGTACAGATCTAAAGATAATTTCTTGTACCTTCGTTGTTATATCAACCCAATCCAAGCAGCACAAACCGATAACCAGCAATACTAGATCTTTGCACTTCGTCAGACATTCATTCCTTGCTGCTCTATTTTTTCCTAATGATCTTCTCCTTATATAGGTTAGGCTTCTCTCAATACCATGGTCCAAAACCATGTAGAAACAATACCATGAACCCAATACTTGGGGTCGTCACTTTGGACCAAATACTATGGACCAAATACCACGGACCAAAACCATGATTTCCAACATGTACGTGCCTTTACCTTTATTAACCCACGTGTATACACTCTTTCTTCACGGTCAACCTGCGTATATCTCTCTATTTACCTGCTGCACTATGATCTGTCCTCTGAGTGAGTTGCCATTACCTGTATCATTCCTCTAAGTGAGTTGCCATTAAGGACAACACCTGAATCATAATGCCAACAATCTCCCCCTTTGGACTTGATGAAAACCACCACAACAAGTCACTCTCCCCCTTTGAAATCAAGGGCAAAGGGCGGACCAAGATATTCTCTTCCTTGGTATACCTTCTGCTGTCCATACTCCCCCTGAGTACCTGCTGAAATCTCTGAATGAGCTCCCCCTTTGTATATGACAAGATGTATCAATCCATCCATGCTCCCCTTGAGAAAATGAAAGATTTAGGACCTGCAGTTCATTCAAAATCATGACTATCATTCATCATATATGATCTGCACCATTAGCATCAGCATCTAAACATGCAATACCATTCCTTTGATCAACCAACAATATGTATCATTTAACTACATAAGCTTCATCACCAACTTCTAAACACATGCCAACAATGCATTGTTTGAAGTATATTCTCCCCCTGAGCCAGTGCCAACCATCTCTTATCATGACCAAACCTTTCCCTGAGTCTGTTCTACTGCCCTTTCTCCTGATCTCCATATACGCGACTCTGCAGCCTGTAACTCGCGTATGGATGCGAATTATCTTCATTATATCAGCGTATGCAAGATGAAATACTAAATTTCTTCACTTTCAGTATCCCCTGTGTCTGTTATGTCAGCTAACTGAGTTATGTCACACCTTTCTGTTTCTAATTCTGTCTTATGAAACTGTGATGATGTATGATCCTCTTGTTTTGAACTTTGAAATTTTCTCTCGCATTCCCTTGCTTTATCTCCAAGTTTTTTGCATGAATAACATCTTACATATTTCATGTTCCTTCTATTGCAATCAATTGCTTTGTGTCCATATGCATTGCAGGTAAAGCAATATCCTCTGAAGTACCTGGGAAGTGATGATCTTTTGTGATGATCTTGAACCATTCTACTTCTACATCTGGCTGCAACATGTCCAAGATTATGACATACATAGCATTCAACATTATTTAGTGGAGGAGTAAAAATCTCGTTCCTTGATTGTTGATGGGGATGACTTCTCAACTCCTTGTTGATCATTTTAGATTTCTCCTTGGAGTTCCTTGCCTCACCTTGTGAACTGGATTCACCTTCAATAGATTCATGAAAGCCAAGACCAGTCTTGATACTAGGGGATCTTTGAATACCAAGAATGTCATCCAAAATCTTAGTACTATCTTGAAATCGCAACAATTTATTCTTTTCTTCTAATTTACCTTTTAAGATATTTACCTCAACCTGATGTTGTTCTTCCTTTTTCAGATATTGTTTCCTTAGGTCTTCTTCAGCTTTTCTTCCTTCTTCCACTTGTTGCTTCAATTTGATCACTTCATGTTCAAGAGCTTCTATGTTCTACTCCTTTGATTTTTCAAGATCTTCTTTTAGAGAGAAGATCTTTGATTCAAGACTCTGAATTGTTATGCTTTGATCTTTTACTATATCCTGCAATTTCTCCCTTACCCTGGTTACTGTCTCCAATTGTTCGTTTAATTTGTTAAACTCTTCAGTTTCTGCATTCTTCTTATCATATGCCATGAGACTTCTAATTTCTTCGCTACCATTGAATTATTCATTACTTTTAACATGGGTATAATAGATTCTATTACCTTTTTCCGACATCTTTCCTTTGTTATGAGGGCATCTAGCAGCATAGTGACCAACTCTACCACATGAAAAACATTTGAAAGGTAGCTTACCTTTGAATCGTCCAGTTCCCCATTCAAGATTGGTGGCCTGATATGTGCCTCTTTTTCTGGATTAGCCATTTCGATGGATCTTTTCCTTCAAGCGATCAAGCTTCTTCAAAAGGACCTGCTCCGATACCAATTGTTGGAAATAATATTGAGAGGGGGGGGGGGGAATCAATATTATCAAATCAGATACTTTTTCATTTTCACACTCAGATTCATTTACGCGACTTCAGTTAAGGATATACTCGACTGTATTAAATGCAACAAGCGTATATGCATCAATCTTATGATTCAATTAACTTATCTTCAGCAAATGCATCAGAACATTATTAACCACATTAACAGTAACGAGATGTAGTAAAACAGTATAGATCATCACACATAAGAAGCACACATGAACACCATGATATAAGGTGGAAACCCAATGTGGGTGAAAACCACTTGCTGCAATTCGTCTCTTTCTTCCTTTAGTAAGAAACTTCTTTTACAATCTACTAGTGCAGTCCTTTACCAGCACGCAGGCTACAACCTACAGAGGGCTACAACCCTCTCTCGTTTTCCAGTTACTTCTGGAAGGGAGCTACAACCCCCTTAGCTCTTGTACTAGCGGATATACTAGTACGTAGGTGCTGACCTATAGAAGGGCTGCAACCTTCTTTTCTTCAGGGACCACGTTTCATCAATTTTCAAACTGGATCCATAAGTACAAAACAATCACTGCTGCAAAACAATCATCCACTTATACTTGCATCATAAATCTCTAATTCACCCAATACTGAATCACTGAAACCCTGTCCTCAAAAGCACAGAACGCAACCCAGATCCCAGAACTCTGCAACAACCACTAGAATCAACAGCAACCTGAAATACCAAATCTCATAATGCATACACTACTTTACTATACCATAACAGCGTGTATAAGTGCTTTCCCTTCATACAACCCACGTACAGATCTAAAGATAATTAATTGTACCTTCGATGTTATATCAACCCAATCCAAGCAGCAAAAACTGATAATCAGCAACACTAGATCTTCGCACTTCGTCAGACATTCATTCCTTGCTGCTCTATTTTTTCCTAATGACCTTCTCCTTATATAGGTTAGGCTTCTCTCAATACCATGGTCCAAAACCGTGTAGAAACAATACCATGAACCCAATACTTGGGGTCGTCACTTTGGACCAAATACTATGCACCAAATACCACGAACCAAAACCATGATTTCGAACATGTACACACCATTAATCTTATTAGCCCTCATATATACGCTCTTTCTTCACGGTCAACCTGCGTATATCTCTCTATTTACCTGCTGCACTATGATCTGTCCTCTGAGTGAGTTGCCATTACCTGTATCATTCCTCTGAGTGAGTTGCCATCAAGGACAACACCTGAATCATAATGCCAACAATCCCCCCCTTTGAACTTGATGGCAACCACCACACCAAGTCACTCTCCCCCTTTGACATCAAGGGAAAAGGGTGGACCAAGATATTCTCTTCCTTGGTATACCTTCTGCTGTCCATACTCCCCCTGAGTACCTTCTGAAATCTCTGAATGAGCTCCCCCTTTGTATATGCCAAGATGTATCAATCTATCCACGCTCCCCCTGAGCAAATGAAAGATTTAGGACCTGCAGTTCATTCAAAATCATGACTATCATTCATCATATATGATCTGCACCATTAGCATCAACATCTAAACCTGCAATACCATTCCTTTGATCAAAAAACAGGATGTATCATTTAACTATATAAGCATCATCACAAACTTCTAAACACATGTCAACAATGCATTGTTTGAAGTATATGCTCCCCCTGAGCTAGTGCCAACCATCTTTTATCATGACCAAACCTTTCCCTGAGTTTGTTCTGCTTCCCTTTCTCCTGATCTCCATATACGCGACTCTGCAACCTGTAACTCGCGTATGTACGCAACTTATCTTCATTATATCAGCGTGTGCAAGATGGAATACTGAATTTCTTCACTTTCAGTATCCCCTGTGTCTGTTATGTCAGCTAACTAAGTTATGTCACACCTTTCTCTTTCTCATTCTGTCTTCTGAAACTGTGATGATGTATGGTCCTCTTGTTTTGAACTTTGAAATTTGCACTTGCATTCCCTTGCTTTATGTCCAAGTTTTTTGCATGAATAACATCTTACATATTTCACGTTCCTTCTATTGCAATCAATTGCTTTGTGTCCATATGCATTGCAGGTAAAGCAATATCCTCTGAAGTACCTGGGATGTGATGATATTTTGTGATGATCTTGAACCATTCTACTTCTACATCTGGTTGCAACATGTCCAAGATTATGACATACATAGAATTCAACATTATTCAGTGGAGGAGTAAAAATCTCGTTCCTTGATTGTTGATGGGGATGACTTCTCAACTCCTTGTTGATCATTTTAGATTTCTCTTTGGAGTTCCCTGCCTCACCTTGTGAACTTGGTTCACCTTCAACAGATTCATGAAAGCCAAGACCAGTCTTGATACTAGGGGATCTTTGACTATCAAGAATGTCATCCAAAATCTTAGTACTATCTTGAAATCGCAACAATTTATTCTTTTCTTCTAATTTACCTTTCAAGATATTTACCTCAACCTGATGTTGTTCTTCCTTTTTCAGATATTGTTTCCTTAGGTCTTCTTCAACTTTTCTTCCTTCTTCCACTTGTTGCTTCAATTTGATCACTTCATGTTCAAGAGCTTCTATGTTCTGCTCCTT
>APFE030389480.1:77704-87983 GCA_000404065.3 Pinus taeda
TAGTATTATAGGGACCTAACATGCCCCTCTCCTTCAAAAAAGTGTTGTCCTCAACGCTTGAGTAGTTCTAGATGCTTCTGTATAAAATTCTCATCCTCCCATGTCGAATCTTCAGCAGATAAGTTCTTCCACTTGATGAGATACTCCGAAATTGATTGATTTCGTAGCTGTCGAGTTCTTGTTTCTGTGAATGTTTCCGGTTCCAATATAATTTTTCCCTTCCTTGTCAAGTTCTGGCAATATTGTTTGAACTGGGATCTTGTCGCCAGTAACCTTCTTTAAACATGAAACATGGAAAACTAGGTGCACTCGAGAAGCTGCAGGAAGCTCCAATTTGTATGCCATAGTACCAATATTTTGCAACACCTTGTACGGACCCAAGGTTCAGTGAAATTTCGTCTCAAATGGGTTTTTTTTTCGCTTCTGAAACATCACAGAAAATAGTTATAGTTAAAATGCCACAATGATGTATTTGGAGCAGCGAAACCCTAGAATCCAAAGCTCTGATACCAAATGTTATGAAACCAGCTCACAAAAAGATAGAAAGATAGATCAACGCCTTAGAATTCAGCCTCTTCGAGGGGAAAACCTCTTTAATTACACAATGAATGATTCTTTGTGATAAATGACAAAGCCTCCTTTCTATTATAGGACTCTAGGAGTCACAATATAACTTAGCCACCTAACATAATAATTAAAGGCAAAAAAAATAAAAAGAGGGATTCTATGGGGCATAGTAATAACAATATGGGGACAATAGGGGCACAACAATATTAATAAGGGATATAACTACAATAGAAATGGGGTAATCACTAGTATTATAGGGACCTAACATGTTCTTTATGCAAGGAGAGAAATAAGCTCATTAGGGCTTCAAAGTATCTAGCATGGAAGAAAAGAATTGACTTGATACTCACAGAACAAGAAGTAATGGGATATGCTACTGGAGAAATTACTGAACCTGAGAAAGATAAGACATAAGAAATAGAAAAGTACAAGAAAGGGGAAGTAACATCTCAAAGGATCATACTTGAATCAATTAAGGATTCTCTTGTTCCATTTGTTGCAAATTTGAAGACTTCCAACGCCATGTACAACAAGTTAGTGAATTTGTATTCAGTAAGTACAACAAGTCAAAAGATGTTGTTAAGGAACAAGTTTTTGGAATCACAATTATCGTTACACCAAAACCCGTAGTTGTTAATAAACGGATGCATTGCCAAAGCCGGAGGATCCACGAGAGGTGGTTAAGCTATGCCGGGAAACATACGGGGAGAGTTGGATTATCCAATGCCCAACAATCTCCCCCCCAATGCTAGTCATGTATGATTCAAAGTCAAAACCTTTGGCTCTAATAGCACTTGTTGGAGTCACAATTTTATTACACCAAAACTCGTAGGTGTTAGTAAATGGATGTATTTCCATAATTAACAGATCCATGAGAGGTGGTTAAGCCATGTTGAAAAACACACAGGTATCGTTGGATTATCCAATGCCCAACACAAGTTGTACAAAATAAAGAAGTCAAACGATGAGGATGTGGCATCCTTTCTCATGAGATTCTCTCAACTAAGAGACCACCTGCAAAGACTTGGGGACTTATTACTGATTTGGAAGTAACCATCTATGTATTGAATGCATTTCCACTAAAATGGAGCAACTTTGCAACAAGAATTTACTCCAAGAAGGATCCAACTCCCTTTGAAGAGTTGTGGGTGCAGCGCATATTGGAAGAATCAAGGATCAAGGTCAAGGATGATATTGGATCATATGAGCAATCTCAAGCCTTTCTAGATCGAGTTAAGAAGTTGAAGAAAGGGAAGTTTGGTAATTGCAAGAAGAAATACATGTCCAAGGTGCGATGTTTTGGATGCAATGAATTTTGACACTTTAAGAGGGATTGTCCAAACAAGCAAAATAACAAGAGAAAGGAAAGAAGTGAAGCTCATGTAGTTGAGGAAGTGGGAGAACCTAAGAAGAAACCAAATAATGAAGAAGTGAAGGATATTTACTACTAAAGAAGGTTTAGTGACAGTCAGGTTCTCTATGAAGTTTAATATTTCCTTTATAATATTAAATTTTCCATAGCATCATAGAAAGAAGCATATGATAGTAGCATGCCCAAAATTTACATGATTAAGTTGCTCTGTAGAAATCATCTAGATAGATGAATAGATAGACCATTTTTGCATAATGTTCATTCATGTATTATCTAAAATTAAATCTTGCTTAAGTGGATCATCATGATCCTAGAAGAACCATCATTATGAAAGGTTCATGGCAAAAAATCACTATGACACATATGCATTCCATGTAATGTGGAGTCAATACTGGTAAAGGGATGAAGGAATGAAATGGGTCAAGATGCAGGATCTTTGTGAGATATATGAATAGATAGATGATTTGATGAAAGCATAGGAATGCATGTTGGATATAGAACTTTAGATAAGATTCATGTGTCAAATCTTGTGGCAAGAAAGTTGGTCATAAAATATGCTTAGGTATATGGATATATGATGCTTGAAAAGAATATGATTTGACTTACTTTAAAAGGAATAAAACGTTAGGACTTTCTCCAGAATATGTAAATAATGATTAACATCCAGTATAATCTCTGGAAGAAAAAGTTGTAACTTGGTAATCATGTTCGATCCCTAGGCACTTTGATGCATGAGGGAAGTTTCACATGGAGATGGTTGATGGGGATGTTGATGGAATGAGAAGGTCATCATGAAGAGGTATGTCTAACTTTTATTATTGTTGGTTATCTAGTTAACATATTACTTTGCTACATGGAATATGTTGCAGGAATATATGATGGTAGTTGAGGCAAGTTCATCTGTATGGAAAAAATATATTGAGGGAAGCTCGATACCTAGTACCTGGAAGTTGTGCAGTCAAGATATAGACATCTTGGGATTTAAAGGTAGTATTTCAAGATAAATTGGAGGTCAAAATAATATCACTTTCAAGAAGAAGCTATGATCATGATGTTTGGGAAGGCTCAATGTAATGCCTTCATATCAAAGAAGAAAGTGACGAGCAAGAAGGCTAGCTTGAAACCTGTCAAAAGATCAAAGAGAGTAGGTGGCTCCATGATACCTTGAAATAAATAAATATTGATGATACAGAGGAAAGAGGGAGTCAGATAGATATGAAGAACTGGTAGTTGATACTCTTATGAAGACAAGCTATAAGGCTTGCAATGATGGCTTCCCAAATAGAAAGGAAGTCTAGATCTCCTCTAATTTTGACAAGGAATAAAGGAGTCTCCTTGTAAAGGAGAAAGGTTCTATTCTCAATATTAAAGAAGAATAGGGATGTCCTCTCTGCTTGAGAGGGAGTGATTTTGGATATCACATGTGCATTCTCCTCTTCAAGTGATGAAGAGAGAATGGCAGAGGATTGGATAAGAATTTGTGTTTTCCTTGAGGATATCACATCCAAGAAAGGAAAGGGACTAACACTCTTTGAGGATGTGACAGGTTTCCAAGAGAAGTGTAGTTGAAGAGGAAGAATATTCTTTGAGGACTCAAGATTGAAGATCCAAAATAAGAATAGCCATAAAAGGGCATACCTTGTAGACATATGAATGGGTTCTGTACCTTGTAGAGATATTGTAGTATCACACATAAAGCCACCCAACATAAGGCTCTTGATTAAAGAAGAGCTTGTCCAATTAGGCCTCAAGGATAATTTTGGTAATGATGATGATGCTTACTGTATGGCTTATCAATCTAACTCTTCTTGAGAACTCTTCAGTTTGAGATATGATTTTGTATTGGATTTACAATTATGAATACCTCCCTCGTTAAGAGGGAGTGTTGAAAATGTAACTAATTTTGGTCTTCATAACTTTTGTACTGATTTCAATATGCATCCTATGTAACAAACAAGAAAAGAAGAAACAAATTTATTATCATTAAAGTATGGGTTTCATGCTCATTATTGATGGTCTTCTAGGTAAAAGCATGTTATTTGTGCTTCTAGGGTTTGTTAGGTCTTAGGATTTATTGTCTTGAGCCAATGGAGTCAGCATCATGTTTATAAGACCCTTCCGAGAAATTTTTAATTGTAAAAAAGAATTAGTTTTTAGTCTAGAAATTCCTGGAATCTCCAAGAGTACAAGTCTTACCTGGGATCATCAAGTCGGCTTAAAGGAGGGAATTAGACCCCTTGAGAAGGATATATAAAGGAGTAGTTTAACCTCATTTGGGACACACTCACTTACAAGTTTGATCTATCAAGAAAGAGTTTTATATTTAGTTGGGAGGCAAGAAGAAGAAGAGTGAAAGTCAAGGAGAATTTGGAAGGATGAAGTCTATCGTTTATGGGCTACAAGAAGAGACTGAAATCGCACGTCCGAGTTACAGGAGGGCGAAGTGTAGCAGCTTGTAGCTGGAAGGAAGGATACTTAATCTAGACCCCGTTGACCTTAGGAGGAGCTATCTTTCTCTAGGAAGATCTCTAGAGGAGGTTGATATAGGGTTTCCTTCGAAGCTACAATATTGAAATTGTAGGGTTGAAGTTGCAAGCTAAGTAGAAGTGTTGTAGGTGATAGATCGAAGTTGCAGGGTACGACAGATCGGTGTAGAATTAAGGAGGGACTTGAAAAAGGGTCGACTTGGTACTGGGAGAAGGACTTGGTCTAGGGATTGGGTCTTTGTATCTCATTTGAAGCATATTATAAGAAGACAAGAGTTTCCAGGCTTTCCCCTTGGAGTGTTTTTCCCTTAGCTAAGAGCCTGTATATGTGTCCTCTTTTGTTATTGTTATTGTTCTTGATATTGTTTGATGAAAGATATAACTAAAGAAGATAAAGAAGATAACTAAAGACTCACAAGCACTATCAAGGATAAGAAAAATAAATATAACATTTATCGCTTTACATTTTCTAACACCACCAACATTTGTGAGTATGGTAGTTCATTTCTCATGATTTCCATTTCTTTGCTAAGATTTCATAGACCCTTTCAAAACATTGAATAGTTGTAATGTTTTCTTCAATATGCTAGGACTATAGGGGAGCTAAATGTTGTAATTTTTGCACCAATTCCCTCTGTTCTTGTAAATGTACTTGAGAAAACCTAGTATTTACTATGATGTTAGTGTTCAAATCGATCCTCGATTCTTGATGGTGGAATATCTACTTAAATTGCTTCCTAAAAGTTCCTCCATGAAACTCCCATATGTTTCAACTATTGATTTTTGGTATAAACGAATGTGTTGTAGCCATGAAAATTGGTGGAGAGACTAAGGCGCATGAGATCTCCAAGACCCGGAAATCATTTGGGGAAATTCTACTTGGATGGAGAGATATTCAAATAATTAATATTTTTAATGAGACCCTAAGCTTAAACTTAGGAAAATTAAAATATTAATGTGTATTAATACAATATGGGTGAGAAATTTCTATAACGAGGATCAAGACAAATCTAATCTTAGTCGTTGATTAAGGACTTAATCTCAACCGCTGAATTGTCAATAGGAAAAGTATAAGAGGAGGCTTGAGGGTTAGTTGGAGACACATAAAGTTGATCAAGAATTCAATTTTCTAGGCTAGGGTTTGCTGAGAAATCGAATTAGTGATTTGTTGCAGTGAGGGACAGTTCAGAAGAAGGCTGAGAATACATATCAGAGAGGTAGAGAAAGTGTCAGAGAGATAACGCGGAGCCTTGGAAGGCTAATGCAGAGGAATGTAGGACTGATGCAGAGGCTGAGGAGGCTAGCGCAAAAGACACAGAGGGCCAAGAGGTTGACGTAGAGGTAATAGAGGTTGCGCAGAGCCTAGCAGAGCCTAGCAAAGATGACGCTGGGCTAGAGAGACAGTGCTAAGGAACTTTCATGGGGAAAACTGGGAGCTGAGAGGAAGACGCAGAGAAGAAGAGGGTGGCACAGTCCCTGGAGGGTTATGTAGTTCCAGAGAGAATCTTGGAGCAACTTTCACTGTCTGAGTAAGGAACTGTCGAAGTTACCGTGGGATCAATCATCTGGTTGCTAATCAGTCAGAATATCGGTCTCCAAGGAGAGGTACTTTTGCCAAGGAAATTCTTTGAAGAGTGAGCCATTTCTGGCACCCTAGTTGTATTCAGAAACTGCATAATAATAAAACCCTCATATATGCTGGACCAGTTTTCCTGCATTAGGTTTTTCTGGGGACATTTGTCCAAAAATAATGATCTCCCTTGTGTGAATGTCTCAATTATTTCAGTTGTTGATCTATATATGTGTTAAGGCTGCATTTGTGTTTATTTCGTATTTATATTTATAAATAACTTGTTAATGGAAAGAATAAGTAGGAGATAATAAACTAGATAATGCAGTAGGGATTTTTGATGTGTTAGACTTAGAAATTTCAACATGGTATCAGAGCATTGTAGATCACAGGAGGGTTGAAGGCACTCGAAGAAATCTGAAATTTGCAATAGTAAATGTTGTCTCGAGAAACAATGTTGTTCCAGAGTAGAAGTAGCTAGAGAAGAAGTGACGCAGAGCCTACATCAACATTTCGAGCCAGGAGGAGGGTTAACACAGAGGCAGAGAGTGGAAGATCATCCCTATGTAGTGCCTATTCATCTTTCTCAGCCAGGAAGGATCAACGTTGTGGCAAAGGAGGAGAAGATTCAGCCTTTGCCAGGATTGTGCAGAGCCTGAAGGGCTCAATGTCTTCAGTTGTTGGAGCATGGGGAGCTATGGGCAAATTGTGATTTGAGGAGCTGGTGGGATGCAGTTTCTGTCGAAGCAAAATAGTGTCTAAGGAGACAGAGCCAAAGTAGAGGGAATCACTACCTCGATAGGTTTCTAGCCAAGGAAACCATATCTGTGTTGTAGCGGAAAAGGAGGATTGGAGAGGAGTAGTTCGACAGTTAGCGAGCAAACATAAGTATACTTTTCCTATTAAGAGTTAGAGGAGCCACAAGTACGTCTAGGTTGTGGGAATATAGGAGCAAACATAAGAAGGAGCTAGATGTTAGAAGCCGTGGTGTAATTTGAGTATTTGACAGTGTAGTATAGAGGATATAGTGTGGAAGAAACTAATGAGCATAAATAAACATGATTTCATTAGCTTAGGAAGACAAAACACATGACTATGAAAACCAGATAACAGAGCTTGAAAAACAAGAATTTTGAGTATTTTATCACAAGGAATTCATAGAAAGAAGAGATATAATGTAGATAAAGATGTTTAGACCATGAGAAAACAAAAATAATTAAGTACAAGCACCATGAACGCATTGGGCTAGAGTTCCTTGAAAATAGTTGCAACCTGTATCTGTAGTACCTAAAAGATGATTACAATGCAATCCTCCTTTACAAAAAGTTCAACCTTCTTCTCCTGAAGTGAAATAGTACTTATAAACTCTCCTAGACCACTTTCCCACCTTTAGGAGTCAAATTCCTTGGTGGAGGAACTGACTCTAAGATTCTCTCAACCAACAGGTGAGAGTGAGAAGGTGCAACTCAAACACCTCATGAAGAGTTTTGTTTAGGAGATTGCTTCTTTTATGAGGCCTAATAAACATCAAAAACAACATATGATATACATTTATTCATTCCTACATCACCTAGCCTCGTAACTTGTTCCATTACATAGAGAATCTTGACTTTGACCAAGTCGGACTAGAAATTAGAAATTTTACACAGTGAAATTTTGCAAATAAAAACACAGAAAGTGCAGAAGCACAGTGCCGACTTTGAGCTGATTTTGAGGTGCCTTACAGGGGTCAAAATGCCAATCTGAGAGAATGGTCAACTAGCTCTTCAAGTCTAGTTTCCAGGATAGTTTAAAGTTCTGAATTTGGATCACGGGAAGACCTTCCAAAATCCATTCTCCCAAGGTCACTCCAGAAGCGCAGCGCCTGTCACAAAATGATCCAGAATGCTATTTTTTTGCCAATTTTTTGCATTTTTATCCAAAACTAGCCATGTCTGCAAAATCTAGGAAAATGGGATTTTAGAGGATGTCAAGACCTTTCCAAATATGTAGATCTTTCCTCAAACGAAGGCCTAAGGAAAAAGCGGGAAAGGCTAAATTTCTGAATTTAGAACAAAATTTGCCAAGAAACTCAAAATGCTCAGAATTAGCTCAAAATTGGAAGGAAGGTGTAAAAATGAGTTTGTTATAGCTTCATGGATGCTTCAGCAAGCATCTCCAAGTTTCCCTCATCCTTTTCATCTTTTTTGGTCTCCTTGAGCTTATTTTTAAGTTGTTTCACTTTTACATTGGCGATCATGTTTTGAGCTTGATAATGATGTGCCATGTGTCTGAGAATTTGATTATCTCTATTTGCCTTCTCCAGGAGCTTCTCTAAGTGTTCATTTACCTTGTTAAGCCAATATTCTTTATCTTGATGTACCTCTAGGGCAATCCCTTCTTCTAGGTCAATGTATTCATTAAGCAATATTTGTTTTTGTTCCTCTTGCAAAGCTTCCTTGAGACCTATGGTTCTTGGTATTTTCCTTTGCCCTTTCACCTTTGATGCTTCAGGCTCGTTTGATGTCACGATCTCCTTACCTTTGCCAATTTGCTGCATTAACTTAGTTTTTTCCTTTTCTAGGATCAACTCTTTTCCTTTGAGTTAACTATTTTCCTGTTCAAGGAATGATATAATATACTTTTCCCTTTCCAGATTTATTTCTAGCTCCTTGATTTGGTAGTCCTTGTCCCTGATAGTCTGTCTCAGAAATGAAGTCTCATCTTCCTCCTCTAAATCAATATGCTCAAATTCGTGATCAACTGTGTCTTTCTCTTTTGTTGTCGGTTCCTGCTTTGTCGATGAAGAAGGCTTGGCCCCTTTCTCTCTGTGAGAAGAAAACACAAGCCTCTAGCCCTTCTTATACACTTTAGTCACCTCAATTTTGGATAGTTGAGTCTTCTCCATTGTTTTGCTAGATGACCCCACCTCCATTTGAATGAAAAATAAACTATGAGGTATAAATGGAAATGAAGTGATGTGAAGGTGGATTTTGACAAAATGATGGGAGGGGTCTTGGGAAATGTGAGAGGAATTTGAAATATGATGAAAATAAGTGGAGAAATAGTGGAAAAATGATTTTCTTGTAGGTGGGAACAACAGGGTTTATGATGATATTTGCCCAAAAACCTCTAGGAATGAGCTAGGGTTTTGCTTTTTGAGTCTTTAAACTTTGTTTGGAGGTGGGTAAAATGGTAAAAATGGCTCACTAAACATGTATGTAGGTGTAGGATATCATTTTACATGTTTTGGAAATTAAAAATAATGATGGCTATTTTCACCCTAACATTTCCCATACAAATTTTGCTACAAACCCTAACTTGAAGAATCATTGACATGAGATGAAATTGGGAAAGAAAAATATGGAGGATGATGGTGTACTTGCTTGTTCCTTAGCTTACAAGTCAAAAAAATCAAGCTTTCAAGTGAAAATTTGAGATTTGGGAGAGTTTTGAAGGATTTCTGGGCACTCTGTCCTGCGCGCATCGTAGTGTTCCTACACGTAGCGCCAAAGCGCAATGCAGTTCACAAAAGCGCAGCGCCATATTCCAAACCCCTTTTTGAGGTCTTAAAATGCTCCAAATTGAGAGCTTTATAGCTCGTTGTAACTATATTGAAGTCTGCTATAAGATGGACACCTCAAGAATGTAATTTGGACAATCCATGAGAGAGAAAATTTGATTTTCCCAAGGTCACTCCAAAAACTCAAGGTTTCTCTGAAAAGAGTGTAGCGCCAACTTGAAGATTACATTTGGATGCATTCCACTAATCCAAATCACAAGATGAAAGTACCATTGGAAATATTAGGATGTCTGCTACACAATAGAGTCCTCAAGCACTGACAAAACCTACTCCAAACCCCTGGAAAACTGTCTTGAAATCAAGTTGTCCAGAAGTGAAGCAACACTCCCATAGCAAGTGTATTTGGGGCATTTGTTTCAAATCATAACACTTGTGCATAAAATGAAGGAGGTTTCTGTTCCTTGGACTATATTGGACAAAAATGTCTTTCACTTTTGTAAAATTAGTCTCCATTTTGTCAGAAACATAATTTGAATCAAACATGTCCCTATGAGGAATGATGAGGCAAGGTAGTGTACTTCAACATTGTCTTATTTGAAATAAAACATTATTGTTACCTTTATTTTTCTTTCCCTAAGCTTCTAATTCCATTTACCTACTTAATCACATGATGGACATGCTTTTGGAAACATATGGTATCGTGATGACACATGGAGTGAAACCCTAGACCATGACCTAAAATGAGGAATTTAACCATTTCATGACCCAAGACACTTAAATGA
>APFE030389491.1:0-17411 GCA_000404065.3 Pinus taeda
ATATGTTTTAGTTCATTCATCTTCACGTCAGACTAAGTTTTGGAATTTATATCTCTCATAGATTCATGGAATTACAAAGCTGGTCATTTCTAAGACTATCTTTGGCCGAAGGAATCATTCCTATTAGATTCATCTCTAAATAGTGAGCTCCCAATTTTTGTTGCGAATGTTATATTACAAATATCACCCTTGATCCCACCTAAAATCATCTTGAGAAACAACGAATCCATGAGCTATCACACAAATCATGTTCTTCTCCATTCATTGTGTTTTGAATGATCTCATGTATTTGTTGTGTTGACATCCCTTTTAAATTATTTTAATGATTACAACGCTTGCATAGTTTGTCACCAGTTACATGAAAATCGTTTATCACATTTGGCTTTTGAGGAGTTTGGTTTGATTATTCAGGGAATTCGTAGAACTATTCAAATTTATTTTCATTTACTAAAAACTAGGAATCTGATGTTGTCAAATCATTAATTTGTCTTTGATGAATGTCATTCATGTTATTTTTTTCCCACTAGTATATCCAATGGAATTTGTTTTACATCCTTTGATCTTCGTCATTTAGCATCCCACTATTTGTACCTTTGTCAGGTGGTTGAGACACTTCAGTCTCCACTAATGGTTATGTCAGGTCCTCACTTTCTCGACGTGACTACTAAATATGATTAGATCTATTTTCTCTGACAAGATTCTTGTTATAATTCCATCCCTCTAATTAAAAATAAATATTTTCAAATATTTTGAGGTTTTCAACAGGATCATCATGAATTTTATGACCTAATCGCTGAATGGTTGGAGCACTGCTAGTCAGCAAGCTCTGTTATATAATCATGTTAAAACCTTTTCTTGTGCTTTCTAAGAAGGATGACATAGAATAAGGTATGTTCACAAGAAGTATTTAAGTTTTTTCTGATCAATATTTCTATTGGAAATATAAGAATGTGAATTAGATGAAAGTACTATTTGTCACACATATATATGCCCACAAGAAAGACCTTCAAATGTTTGTGCAAGTTATTCATGTTTTCATCTTTTCTTTTGCACACTAATTTCTATTTGTTTTAATAATTCGTATCTTTGTGGATGCAGGGTAGGAACAACTATGGTGGCTTGATTGGACATTTCATTACACATGACCCTGAACTTCTAAGTTGTTATGTCAGGAGTAGAATTAGTTTCATCCTAGTTTTCCACATCTTGCATTAATTCTTTGTTGTTCTCTTTAGTCTCTCTTGTCTTTTCTTTTTTTGTTTTCTTGCATTCTACTTTGTTTTAGTTTCTTCTGCTTAGATTCTAGTTTTGTTTCCTTGTTTTGTCTTTTCTTGCCTTTGATTTTGTTTCTTTTGTTTTTCTTTCATATTTTTATCATGTGAACAAGTGTTGTTCCTAGGCATGTTGTGGCTTCTTAGTATATGTATGGAAAAATGCTAAAGAGCCTTGTGACACTTAAAATTTTGGATAACCTTTTTTCCATCTTCCTTATGTTTTTTATATCTCTTGGCTAATGAAGTTTTGATGGAAAATATGATCAATCCATCAAGAGAGTTTTGGTCTAGCCATGAACCCATGTCTATTCAGTAAGCCTCATGCCTACAATTTTACGTTACGTTTCAATTTTTTAATGCTTATATAATAAGTAGAAGTGGAGAAGGGGGAAATATAAATGAGAAAACCTAAATCAAAGGTCTCCGTATGCCTCTCTGAAGGAACAAAATCTTCTTCTCTCAATAAGTGAGGATCCCTATTCCACCCCAAAATAAATATGTGTTGATGCATATTCCTCTTAAAATATATAAATAAAGGAAAAAGAAGAGAAAAGGATTCCTTTGCAGAGAGGTGAAGCAAGAAGCTCCATTGGGGTACTGTCCAGGCTCGCTGGCAGTTGATAAATGTTTGTATTCCTACGTGACTTCGTCGGGGTACTATCGACGCCTTCTCATAGTGAAGAAACACTAGATGAAAAATTATACTCTGCAAATATTAAGCTCGTGACCTACATTAACCACCCAAACTATAAACATTGTGATTGTTGAACCTTATTTTATGTTCAACTGAGGAGGAATAAAGGGTACCATGCCTATTCAGTGGGTAAGTGAGAATACCAGGTTAATTTACACCATGAATCAATACCACTTGAATACCTAAGGCCCTACATAGAGAAAATTCAATCAAGACAAAGAAGTTTAATTCTACCAGCATGTCACCAAGTGTTTTAGCTACTACAAAACCCTCCAAAATTTTGGCTTATACACAATTTGATAGCCTTCCCTGATTTTTTTGGTCATTGTCACAAACTTTGGAACTCATTTCATTTGTTTTGTTAGAGTCTTGTGCTTCCCTTTATAATATGGGGAAAGTGTCATCCTTTAGCATGTTGGTTGTCGTATCCTTTTTATAAGCCTGTTTTGGTGGTTCTAAGAGGTCATATCTGTGAAAAATATGTGTTCTAACCTTGTAAGTACCCATCATATTTAGTTCCAAATTTTTGAGCATTGTTGCACAAGTGTTGTCAAGGTCACTACAAATTACATCTTTGGTGTCACACTTGTCATAATTTGTCGTAAAGTTATCACATGGAGGGGAATATTTTGTTCATGTGTTTAGATTATTTATGTTTTTGTGTCATCAAATATTCTAAGTGTGTGATCATAGTCATAGTTCATCATCATTCACACTGATCTCATTGATCACATACTTAGCCATTCTCTTAAAAAACTTCCTGACTACGGAGCCTAACTTCACTAGATTTCCCTTGAGATGTAGACTATCTCACTCCTCTAGCTATTACCTTGCTTCTTGGCACTACATAATACACATTTCATGCCTCCGAGGGCTACTGCTTTGTACAATTATTGTGCCCAAAACCCAACCTTCACCTCCAGAATTGCGTAATCATTCCTACCACCTCGGCCTCCACTGTGCACTGTGCAATTAGAAACCCCAATCTCATCCTCTGAAGCCTTAAACTATATGGATTTGTAGTATCTTTTCCTCCCTTGTCTCGCAAAACTATGCAGTCTGTCCTTTTAGTGCTCATTTCATTAGCCTACCCTACTAGATTCCAAAACTGTGTAGTTTTGTCCACCAAACTAGCCTAAACTGCACACTTCAAAACCTGAAGCCTCAAGCTCATTCCTTGAGCCCTTGAAATTCATAGTTGCACAACAACCCAACCTTCCTTGACTCAATAAAATATGTATTTATATCTCCTAGTGCCCATCCATTCATCCTGTTGCACTGGCTCCTAAAGCTACAATCTTGTCCCTCAAACCTATCGGAACTATGCCCTATGAAATTTCAGGGTTCACGCTTTTCCCATGGCTGCTATAACTTTGCACTAAAAAGTCACTGAGTCCCTCTTCCCATCTTATCTCTTGTTCTGGGATCAGTTTGAATTAAAATGCACATCTTAAACTAGGGGTTTTTCATATTGATGTTGTCTCGGCATGAGTGAATCTTAGGAACAAGTGCCCTATCATGTCATGATAGGATAACGAAGAAGGATAATAAGGAGGGAAGCATGCTCAAATACTCTCTCGCAACTAAACTTACAAGTCGATTGATCAAGAGAAAGTTAAAGGAAATTAGTTTGCAACCACTATTAAAGACGTGAGATCATCCAAGATTCCTCATCACCAAGTCATGTGGAGGTGGAAAGAAAATCATTTTCAATAGGACATCCAACACTTAGTAGCAAAAGGGGCTTGAAATTGCCACATGATCAAGAATTCCATGTCAGCAGTGTCATGTCATGTCATGTCATGAGTGGTCATATACCACCTCACTATTGTGGATCATGTATATTGTATACAAAATGTACTGTAAAGTGAAAGTCAAAATGACACACATGGAAAGTAAAGAGTTATGTAAGTTGAAAATTCATAGGAAGTCAAAGAGTTATGAGGGTATTCAATGACTCAACCTTGGCTATATGTACTCCCTCATTGTATGAGAAAAAGACTTTTCTCCTTGGCTCCTCCCGCAAGGCATTATAGATAAAAGCTAGTTCTTTGAGGAGCAAGGAGTGGATCCAATGCTACACTACTAGAGCTAGTGATGTACATTGTAAACAAATATCTTGAATATTTTACTTAATAAAAAGAAGCATTCAAGGCCAACACATTATTCATGCATGGACTAGGAATGTATGTAAGGTTATTTTGCAGATGTTTGTAGTTCATGTTTTCTTTCACATGTTATAAGATAGTTGAACTATTTTGGTTATTTTAGTACTTATCTTATTGAGAATATGTCGTACTTCTTTTTATTTTTGTCCCATCCTTGTGGACTATTCCACAGGATATTAGACATATATTTCTTCATTTTTTGGTTGTAATGACCATCACAACATCTATGGAGTATTCCATTGCATGTTAGATGGATACTTCTAGTTCATGTTTAACTCTTCTTTGGTGGTACTACTACCTCTCACTTTGAGGCTAAATTTTCTCCCCTCTCCACAGTAGAATATCCTTGACTTTATAGCTAAACACTCACTAGGCACACCTTATTTATTTTAAAATACACTATTACATCCCTCTCTCTGGTTGATAGTTAGAGCCAAAGCATATCTTCAAGGTATATGGAAATCAGGTCAATATTACAGACAGGGCTCCTACACCAAATGATGTGAGGTCTAATTGGGACTTCTCATTGGGGAGACACCTTGGTTGATGGATTTCGATCACTATCAACATAATTGTAACAAATTTATGAATATGCCGTGGGAATTACAAGAGCTAAGTGTAGAAACCCTCTCCGAGGTAATTTCTGACCCCAACCTTTTAATGTGATTTTTTTTCTTTTTTCCTCATGAAACTTTAAAGTATCATATTCACTAAATTTTTCTCCTATTTTCTTTAGGTATGGTCCTCAACATGTTTCTAGTGGACTCCAAATTAACTTTTTATTATACCTATACCAGTTCATACTGCGTACAAGGTTCCCTTAGCTTTCTTTGTCTCATTTTAGGGTTTCTACTTGACTCAAAATTAACGTTTTATTATACCTATACCACTTCATACCAAGTACAAGGTTCCCTTACATTTCTTTGTCTCGTTATAGGGTTTCTTGAAGTTTTTATTTATATTGTCACGACCCTTAGTATTCTAGCTATCATCAATGACTCTAGTTTCACACACCTCCTCTTCTATTATATAGCAATATTTGACCTAAGATTTGTTTTCTTTATACTCAAATCTACTTGTAGAAACTTTTCTTAATTGTGGTTCTTGAGATTTTAAATTCTCACTCCATATTATGTATTCATTACTTAAACTAATTCCAATCTACTAAGTATATCACCTATTCTGTTGCATATACGAGTTTCGGTACAAACAACTTATTTTTCTGTTTCCTAACTAAATGAACTATATTTGATATCATTCATCCATTTTTCATACCCTTTAGGTTTTCTATATACATGAGGCATACATTAAGCTTGCAACAAGTAATTTATATGACTTCACCTCTATTATACATTATCTTAATTTCTATATCTTCTTTTTTTATGCTTACTGTAGCATAAACATTTAGACATATGTATGTGAATTCATTTCCCATACATAGTAATTCTTTATCTTTACAATCATTCAACTCTCAAGACTTGGAATATCTTAATTCCAAGTTATTTTCTATCCCTTATATGAAAACTATAATTAGATATCCAATATGAAACATTTATGAAAGCCATTCCTGTAATTTAGATAAAAGAAGTAATTTGTACAAATTAAAATGTTCTTACAAACATTAAGAATGCAACAAAGAATTATACATTTAAATTAAACTTCACCTAATACATATAATAAACAATTCCATTAATATATACAACATCTAGTGAACAATAACAAGTAAGCAACATACACGTAACTTTAGAATCACTTTAGAATCTCAAGAAATAATTCATATATAAGCATTCTAACCTGTACTTGAAACACTTTCATCAATCTCCTTTCCTCTTTCATCATATTAGTAAGATGAGGCCTACTTTATACAATTTGAAGCAAGAAAATCCTATATTGTTTCTTATCACTTGAAATTACATACATATGCGATTTTCCATTTAATTATCTAATATATGCTACTCATTCTTCTCCTATTATTAATAACTCTTTAACGGGGTATGTAATTCTACAAATTTGCCTTGTACATACATGTATGTATTTCATTGTCCTTTATTATGTGAGGCTTTTCCCTATTCCATTGACATAACTTTTTTGTCTATTCATTATTTAATATAATCATGGGATATAATTAAGTAGTTTTACCATATATTCTTACTTAGAAATCACTTACATTCCTACGTTCTTCAAAATACCTATTACTACATATTAAGGTATTCCTTCTAGGTGACAACAAAGAAATTAATAATATTTATACACTAATACATTTAGTAGAACAAATTATTTAAAAAATGGTACAAAACTTGTTTACTTATCTCAACAATGGGAAATAAAGTGGGAACCAACATGTTCCACCCAACCAACGAGTTTCACTCCTAACAACTCCCCTCAAACCCAAACTTCTTCCTTCCTCCCTATTTTCTAGAAACCCTACATTTGTTTTCACTTAGTGGTATTTATTACCTTCCTTCCCAACTGTATTTTTCTACCAACATTCTTCTTTTAAGGTCTACCCACCTTTTTCTTTACCTAGGCTCTTTCAAAATAGGAAAAATATCTCAGTTTTGCCTTCTTAAGCATGGATTTATCTCCAGCAATGATTAACCTTAGTTTCCCAACCAAGATTATGTTTCTTTCCAATTATGTTGTTTCCTAGTGGTAACCTTTTCTCCCGTGAGTCTTTGAGAATTATGGAATGTTACAATTGTGATCACTTTCACTTCCCCCTTTTCTATCTAGAACTTGGGCTCAACCACTTAAACATTTTTTTGAATAGCCAAGAAACCCAAAATACTAATATGTTATTTCCTATATTATTTACAAAAGAAAAAAAATGTTTATATAATTCAATTAAACTTATTTTTTTGCCTCACAATCAACATTTCCACTTAAATAATTACAAATAAATATAAAATAATAAAGTCTGAAAAAACAATTGCATTACAAAAAAAATACATTTGCCTTCATCTTTCGCTTCGCTTCCCTTCCCTTCCCTTTTCAAAATAAATGCTTCTTTCCTAATTATTAGTTGTAAATTGATCATAACTCAAAATTAACTACTATAATATTTTAAAGTTTTTAAAATGGTATAACTACTTTTGAATGTTGCAAAGAAAATATATAGTAATATTTTGTTAGATTTTAGAGATAGGGGACTTTGTTTATTTTTAATTTAAGGTGTCATCTTTTACATTAAAGTCAACCATAATTAATATAGCATTTTATTTAAGAAAAAAAAATAAGTTTTATAAATTTTCATACACCATCTCTTATGTGAAGAGAATCAAGGCTTAGAATCACATTAACTCGTACATAAATCATGCACGCAAAGATATGATGTTCAATTCTAGAATATCTTGGTCACAAACGTTTAGCTATGTAATGGCTTTTGTGGGTTTAGGATTACATTTAATGATTATATATTACTAAAATTTGAAACATGTTTCATACATTTCATTTTTGTGTGTTACTGTTGGAGGCTTATACTGGAAACTCCTTTTATTAGACTATTTTTTATGTCAATATCGAAATTCCTTTCATTACACATACTTTTTGATATTGAGCGCTTCCTCTACTTAATTTACACTTTTAATTTCAAATGTTTCATAATTTTGTTATTTTATTATTACATGCTTTGATTGTTAAAATTGCAAATGGTTAGTTTTAATTTTTTTTGTTAAGGAGTAAAAGCTTTTTTTTAATATTTTTAAATAAAAGAAAGTTAATATTTTACACAACGACTTCATTCAATGAACTTCTAACATATCACATGTGTTCATCGCATACTAAATAATATCCGTAATTTGACTATATATTGGAAAATACCTCTAAAAATTACATTATTTAACCCCCTACCAATATGAACCCAATACACCACCTCAATTAAAAAAAACCCTATTTTCACTAGATATTGCAGGTATCCCTTTTCCTTAACATTTTATATACCCCTTTATATTTTTTCATTGACTATGAGCTCCATTTTTTATTCCTGCCAATATAGAACCCATTACCCTCTATATATACCCCAATATATTATGTCATTTTTTCCTCAATATATATTTCCTAATATGAACCCATGTGATATGGTGTTGCTCCCCTATTGAATCCCCCATCACTTTTTATAAATCTTAGTATTTACAATTTGAAATATTCAGATGTTTTAGGATCAGGTTGAATTTAAGTTGTTACAATTTTTTAGATGTTTTGGGATAATGCTTAATTATAGTTGTTATATTTGATCAATTTATAGTGTTTTTGGCACCACAATACTGATTTTGATTCCTGAACACTACTAAAATAGTTCAAACTAATTATAAGAAACTTAATTTCAATTATCTTATATTTACTATGTATTTGTTATAGATGGAATTTATTAGTTCACTCGGAAAAGTGCATGAAAGATTGCATTATCTAAGTTCAATCAATTAAGTAATTCATAGTTTTTAGTCATAATCACAAATATGAGAATGTTTAATATATCAGTGATCTATGCTTTTCAGTTATGATGTGAACTTTCCTATATAATTTTAAATATAGATAACAACCTTAGACATGTAATTCTAGAAGTTAGGGTAGTGATTCACTAAATTGGATTCCATGCCATGTTCATGCTTATACATGTTTGTTTTAATGCAATTTCAAAATCCATCATTGTAAAATGAGAAAAATTTTGTAGTTAAAATTTCCAGTGTCATTTTAATGTTGCAATTACTACTTGTGTAGTTGATTGTTTTTTGTTTGGCATCTTAAAATTGGTTATATTGTTAAACATGAAGTTACAAGGTATTCTTAGTTCCATGCAATATAAAGTCATAATTAAAATTTGTGTTTCTTGTAGATCCATCATTGATGTTGTTTTCAATATTTATCAAGGATGTGCGATAAGGATTCTACTTTTCTTATCTATTTGGAAATTCCCATATCCAAACATGGTGTATTAAAAAGTTTGGTATCGAATTAGAACATTTACATTTACAATTTTTTTGAGGTATTTTTAAATGTGTGGTATTTTTATTTTTATGTTTCAAGTGTTTAAATAAGTCTTTGCTTGTAGAATTACTTACTCTCATTGAAATTTCGACAAATAAATGTTTTCTTAAATATGTAATATTGTGTTAAGCTCATGTTGACATAGATAAATTGCAAGTTCTCCAATTTGAAGGACAATTTGTAATTTCAATGATTCAATAGCTCCAAGTTGCTATCATTTTGCATGCCCCCACTTTCTTTTGCATTCATTACTTGAAATGATTAGATACAAGATTTCACATGTCATTGGAATTCATAGTATTGGTCAAATTATTGCTCATTTGAGGTTTCCCTTTTAATACATAAATTATTGAAAATTTCTTAGAAGTATAAATTACTAACACTTAAAACTATATTTCAATTGTGTGTGTGTGCGCGTGCACAATCCATGCTCACACCACCAAACATGTCATTTACAAGGGACTCTATACATGAATTTTTATGTTAGAAATTGAAATATCGATATGGATCATAAAAAAATATCACCTTTTTCTTCCTTAAGTCCTCCCCCAAAATATTTGTGGGAAGATTTCTACAAGAGAAATGAAAGATGTGAATCTACAACATTTACAATAGATCCTAATTATAAATATCTTTTTGATGCCTTCATGGAGGAATTATAGCATATTGGAAAAAATGATGATTCTTGTAAGCCTACATTACAATGCACATACAAGAACAATCTACATTATAGGAACATCATTAATACATGTAATACACACAAATAAGAAATTATTTTCAAGAAGGAATTCCAACCAACTTTCCATTAAGCCTTCATACATATTTATACATAAATTATGTGGTTGGATCAGTTTACCTACTCCAGTCATTGATTCATTATGTTTGTTATATGATTCTAGTTCTTATTACATAGATTTACATATACTAAGTATGATGACTCATTACATAGGACTAAGAGGCCTTGGCAATATTTCCCTAACCCTTAATGGCTTGCTCATCCCAAGCTAGGATGAAATAATGTCTTGGACATCTATGTTTTATAGAAGATTCTTATTGCACATAAACCATGCCTCCTACTCTACATAGGTTACTTAGCATCAACAACTACCCGTTATATAGAAAGATTCACGTATACAAGGTAAATTATTACTTCTGCTTACTATATGGATACATATTGCAAATCTCAACTCTCAATCATTATCTATAGTCTTTCTACCATAAAGATTGTTACTCCAACCATGAATCATTGGGAAACTTCTCTCCAATCTGGGGGTCTCTTTGGAGGGATTTTCTCACCCTGAAGCTTGCCTAAGTCCGAGGAAACAACCTGTGAGGGAATGCCACAAGCTCTCATGAACATGCTGTCATTCTTGAAGACTTGACGAAGTAAGACATGCTCCTATGAAAGGTTGGTAGGGAGGCTCCAAAACGAAGCTAAGAGAAAATTTTGGAGGCTAGTTATAACCATTACAACACTAGCATATTTTTTAAATGATGCATAGGGGGCCCACATGGTCCTTCACGTAGGCTGCCTATGCACCATTCCATGCTAGTGCCACTACACACTACCGAATTTTCCTATCATCTCCATGTTCCACATTCATTTAGTCCGTATAGCCTTACCACACCAACACTCTACCACATTAGCTCCCTGCATGGCATGGCCCATGTAGTGTTGATGTCATCATAATTTCATCATGATTTCATCACAAATGTTTCCCAATATTGCCCTACCATGTGTCAAAGTCAGATTATTTTTTTTATGAAAGGCCAGCATGACAATTTCTTTTGTCATTTTGCATAGTACATCCTTCCAACTCAATTTGCATGCACCCTTAGAGATCATCTCCTTAACTACATATGCTCTAAGCATAAATCATGAAGCTAAACTACCCTTTCACTCCATACCCACAATTTCCACTTGGTAGAGACCTTACTCACGAATTTAGATGAATTGGAGCCAAATTAAAACCCTAGCCATGTGTTCATGAAAAAATGTCTGCGCATGAAGAATTCCTTCTTCCAGAAAGAAAAACTTCTTAATCATCCAAATTTACCTCCTAAGTGCATTGGCTAGCTCATTTCTCCACATTATTTACTAAATTCAAGTTCAATATCATCCATGAACCTTTAATTTAACCTCTCTCACATGCTAGCAATACCACTGTTAATAAATTTCAAAGACTCTCCCTCCACTATGTTGGCCAATATCCTCCTTCCATGTGGCACATCCTCATTGTTTTTTTAACCTTTGAGAATGTCCCTTTTGTCCTTTTATTCCCTTTCAATCAGCTAGCCATTCTTAGTAACTTGTGTTGTCCCAATGGCCTCCTAATATTCCAAGAGTTTCACTAATGTCAAAATGAAATGAAACACCAAAGAACTAGACTTTTATGATGGAGATGTAGATGTTTGTGACATGATGATAACCACGTATTAAATGAAGACAATTACTCAAATAGTGCATAGCACCAATGAAGTAATAGGAGGCCATAATAATATGTATGAATGAAATGTTTTCTTCATCATGTTCACTATGTCTTCCACTTACCAAATATGGTGACCGGGTGTGTGACCAGGTACTTGTTTGAAAAAAGTGTTATTATCTCGTCCCAAGAAGGAGCGGAAATAATCATAAAAACATCAGATTTTATTGCAGAAATGTTGTCATTTCTCGACAAGGCATAATTACAAAGGTTGAATAAAGAGGAAATTGAAGAAAAATGGAACACTCTTGCACCATAGGTATAGAAATAAATGGTTTCACGTTATTTGAAAGGAGGATTGGTTCCCACCTATGTTCATCCTCCTTACGATATCACAAATTTTAATTCCATGTCAAAATTATCATTATCCACGGTAGCTCAAGTTGTTGGTCTTGATATTGATGTTTATATAACTGAGACAATTATAGGTCTCTTGGTATCGTTATGTCATCCAGCCACCAAGGCCTACACTAAATTTGATTGCCGTCAATTTATGTGAAATAAAATTCCTCCTTAGATGATTGCTTTGTAGAAGGAAGTCCCTTTCACTGCCAAGCCTGTCTAGTCCACCAATTAATCCATCACTAATATTCTTATCTATAGCACCTAAAGCCCAAAATGGTAGATGAACACAATGCCATGTTGATAGTCTATGAATGGCTATCAATGATTAGAAAACCCAAAACTAACTAGGGTTTATTCAACTACATTTTCCCTTTTATGTTTGTTCTGTACACCCTTCTATGCGGTCAACATTTTCCTAGAGAACCTCCTTTCCTCAAGGATAAGCTACAATTTAGCCCAAATACCATATTTAGTGATTGGTACCTTTTCAAGGAGTACACATTCATCAAGATATATGTGTTTGAAGGTAAACTTTATCAATTGTCAATATTTTTGACACATCATAATTTTTCATTGGAGTAAATTACGATGGATTTGGCAGTGATATTGTAAATTTCACCCCAAGGAAAGCATGAGTTACTTTCTACCTTCCCCATAAGGTGGGACCATTTTGTGTTAATTCAAAAAATTCCCTGGAGATCATTGATAAGATATTGGAGGATTTCAATTTCCCACAAATTGGAGCCTTGAAATATCATCCCCAAAATATCATCTATGAATTAAAAGAAGATAAGTATCAAGAAAAGCACAAATACAATCTAAATCCCATAGTAGAAGATCGTGCCAAATCCATTCCACATGTAGCTGAGTTAGAATTCTCTCACCTCTTTAGCAAGAAATGAGGCACTTCAAAACCTATGGTTGTTGACAAAGGAGAAGAGCTTAGCTCAAAGAAAACTAAGAAATATAAAGCAATACGAGATGATGATGATGAATATAATCACAAGTATTAGTGATCTACAACAGTTAGTTGGAAACTCCATTAAAATTAGCATTTATCATTGAAACCTTACCCTCTGGCATGCCATGACTATTGGAAATGACGTCAAGAGAGGTTTCCAAGCCTGAACATGTGTCAATAGTAGAAAAGTTCAAGGAAATAGCCAAGACATCCTCTAAGGAGAGGAAGAGAGACAAAATAATAGAAGAGAATCAGGCACTTCCTCCCATGCAACTTAAGAGTACACTGAATTATGAAAAGGGAATTTTTAAGTTGGAAGTGTCAATAGTGGAACAGTTCAAGGAAATAGCTAAGAAATCCTTAAGGAGAGGAAGAGAGACATAAAAATTGAAGAGAGTTAGGCACATCCTCCCATGCAACTTAAGAGCACACTGAATTATGAAAAGGGAATTTTTAAGTTGGAAGTGTTGCAATCCAAATTGGAGATATAAAGGTCCATGTCAGACTATCCCTCTACCATTCCAGGATCAGAGGCAATGGGGTTAGGAGAATTGTCCAAGGCTAGGCACGTGTTAGTAGTAGAACAATTCCATGAAATAAACAAGCAAGCCTCTAAGGAGAGGAAGAGCGACATCAAAATAGTAGAGAGTTGGCGACTTCCTCTGATGCATCTTAAGAGCACATTATATTATGAAAAGGGAATTTTTATGTTGGGAGTGTAGTGATCCAAATTAGGGATAGCAAGGTCCATGTCAGACTATCAAGTGCATTAATCTCATTTGATCATATATCATATTTCATACATGGATATCATTGAGCTAAACATGCAAGTGATCGACATGGTGCATACAAAGATGGAACAAACAAATGCTATGATGAAAAGGCTACAAGATTTGTATACCAAGCACAATAATCAATTGAAATATGAAAGGATGGTTTGCAAGACCAAGAAAATGAAGATTAAAACCCTAGAGGAAGAAATCACACGTACAACCACGTTTCCTAGGAATTTTAATAAATATAAGGAAGTACTGGAGGAAAAAGAAAGGGAGATAGCCTTCATAAAAAGCGGCTCAAGATTCCATATGCACATCTTGTGAAAAAAATAGGTCGAAGGAATCAAAGAAAATATAGATGAAACTATGAGATCCCAACAGACATCGGATGGGTTGAACAGGCAAGTGGAATCCTTGACAGTGCCAGATGATGCAAAGATGATATAATATTTTCTCTCAAGCCAAGAGTAGGAACTAAAAGAAAAGGAATAAGAGCTTGAGAGTGCCAATATGGAGATGTATTAGGAAGAGGAATATGAGGAGAAAATTGATGATGAATTAGAAGTCTTGAGGAGGAAGCATCCAAGCAAATATTCTTTCATGAATGCTAACAAAATTATTTGGGATAAAATAATGAAGGTGGTGGACAAGTATAGGGGTCATATGGAATTGATACATGAAAAGATAAAAACCATTAGAAGGGCTCACGGGGAAATTATTGCCATCAAGAATGTTATTGGTGATTCCTCCACCAATAATGGAGTGATCATTAATATCCTAAATCATATTCTCAAGGAAGAAGTTGTCATTTCAAACAACTTCGATGACCTTATTTTATTAAGGTTACGTGAATAGCGCACTACTTCTTTTCTTAATCATTCATAGCTATCATTATGTCAAATAGTCATGCGCTTATGCATTTTTTTACATAGTAGCACAGGATAGGTTATTTAATTTTTTAAATAAAATTTGTGATCTTTATTATGGGTCACAACCACTGTTGTGCATTATCTATTAAGCATTGGTCATGGGAAAGTAGATTGATGCATCGTGTTAGGGCACATCAAATGGTTTTAGTGCATTCCTAAGGTTATTTCATTTCTTGAAAATAGAATTAAGATTTTTTTTTTATTGTTGGTGCTTCTTCCATAAGTACATTAGTGTGTTTATATTAATCTTTTTAGCTTGACCCACAATGTATTTGAACCTTGAATCTCATATTATATTATACTTCATAACATGACAATCACTAATTGATCTTACCTCATGTGCTACTGTTTATATTATCACTGAGCCATAAATATTTTATTTTATGTTTTTATAAATCTCTATTATGCACATATTATATAGTCATGCACCAATTCCTTATCACTATTGAGGAACAATCGATAAGTTACATTATTTTCTAAAAAAATGGAATTTGTAATTTTTATTATGGTAGTGCACCATATATTTTATCTACCATTCCATGGTGAGAAAAATAGTGCATTGTTCTACATTAAATTGAATTATCTAAGCACATTAGATAGGTTATTTTATTTTGTGAAAATGCAATTTGAGAGTTGTTAACTACCAATGCATCTTCAACAAGAACATCGATGCACAAATATTATTAAGCAGGATTAGATAACATAATTTATTTTTTATGAATGTCAATTGTCAATGCATTATAGAGTCATGCATCAATGCATTGGATTTAGTTAGGAGTGCCAAATAGGTAATTTTATTTTCTAAAGAAGAAAGTCATCATTTTCTTATGTGTCACAACTATCATTGCATCATATTTATCAAGCATTGGTCTAATGCGATCCAAATGGTTTAAGAAGAATACTCCCATTACTCTATTTGTATTAAGCATCATTCCAAGGTCAACTTAATGAGTTTAGCACACTATACAAACTTTTTATAAAAATTTGAAAAAATAGGCATTTTTAAGCCCAATTGAAAATTTAATCTAGTCAAAATAAAAATGAAGGTAATAAATTATTTATAGGTCTCTTGGTGTCGAAGGAGGTAGTGTTTCTCTATATATAAAATAAAAAAGTTTTAGAGTTCAAACATGAATTAAATTGACAAATTCCAAACTAACGAACACTTAGGGAATACTAACACTAGGGTGGCCAGACATAATGAGTAAGCACTAGCATTTGTGTGGGAAATGTTAAAAGAACTAAATGAATGTAACAATGAAATTCAGTTTGTTTTTTTTTAAGATAAACTAGTGCAATGCCTGTGACAAATGTACACACCAATGCATAGTACTCAAATACATAAATACTTAGTTTTTAAAATAGTAACTCCTAATGTATGTAAAAATATGTAACACTTTTCTGCACCAAACTATATACCCATTGGCACCTTTATGTTTACATGATGCACCATTAATTTTAATTTTTTTAAATTTGTGTGGAATAATGACTATCCTACTCAAACAATACATACCAGGGCATTTATGTAATTATGGAGCATGGCACACAATTGTTAGAAATAAAACTTGGTTTCTATAATAATAATGGTTAGTGAGTGCGCATTCTTGATACACTAATCCCGTGCATCCTCCTTATGTGTGCTAGTATGCTTATGGTAATGAGAGGCACCACATTTCTTTTTTCCAAAACCATAGTTTGGCATTTTTGTAATAATTCTTGGTGGTCAATATGTGTTTAAGTTTCCCACTCATGACATCATTGATGCATTTTTAGGACTTTAGGTAGAACATTTTAAAATTTCCCCAAAAGATCTTCAATGGCACACTTCCACTAGCAACCCCGAGTGTAAACATAAAGAGAATACATTTAAAAGGAATACATTTTTGGAGGAGGTTAATTAATAATCTTCACAGCTAGTTGTTTTCTATATAGTGGTATTAGTCTAGATCTTGGTTGAGCATACATCCATCACAAAATTAGGTTGGTTTTCCCTCTTAAAGAAAGAGAATTGTTTACTTGATACTTCCACATAATTATGGGGTCTTCTTCTTGCTAGTTTATTCTCCAAGAGGCCATGCTCTTGTTTTGACACTCATAGTTGTACCTATATTAGAAGAAAACACTTTGGAAATACCATTTGTTACTTTTAATAATTGGATATAAATAGTTCTATCACTAGAACCAAATCCTTCTTCACATTCAAGGCTCCTTCCTAACTTTAATACACTATGACCCTTTCTCTTTTCTATTTACTTTCCCACTTTTCTTCCTTACCTTTCTCTCTTTGTCTTTTCATTTTCTCATTAATTGCTGCAAAGGTTATATTGTTCTACACAACAATGTGTACTATTGACAATTCCACCTAATTTCATAGTAACATTGTCTTCTCATCTTCTTCCTCTTCCATTTATGCTCTTCTCTCCACCTTTCTATTCTATTTTTTTTTTCTATTCTACTTCTCTCAACCTATATGATCTTCTTTTCTTCTTCTTTACAAAAATATCTCTACTACCTTCAAACATTTTCATTATATAACTAAAAGCTCTTTTTAACATTCTTTAATCTATACACATTATCCCTTAGACAATACACACTATCCTTAAAGCGGAGTTTACTTCTCATTTAGTGATCAGTTCAATTCATATGGATCTTATTTTGGCACATCAACCCTCCTTTTCATATTTGTTATTCTCCCAAAAAAAAAAATAGAAACAACTAAAAAATTTCTTTAGTTAAAATTAAAAACCAGTGGACGCAAATAACAAGCTGCTTAATACTGTTTATATAATTATCAA
>APFE030389497.1:0-10637 GCA_000404065.3 Pinus taeda
TAATAAGATAGACAAATTATTTATGTAGATGTGATTCCCAAGGAGTGAGCATGTCAGTATAGATGGGGTTGGAATCCTCAGTGGGGAGGATAATATCACCTCCTCCCTAATCTACACCCACTTGACAATTATTTTAACTATTTAAAATGAACTTGATATTATTTCATTATTTAAAAAATATTTAAAAATTTTTTATTAGTTATTAATTTGCTTTAAAATTCTAAAACTTCATTTACCTTAAAAATTCAAAAAAGATCAACATATTAAATGAAATTTGTGTGTGTGTGTGTTTGTGTTTAAGAGTATATATTTTTAGAAAATTAATGTACGACACCCACATGTTATGACATAAATCTAGTGAGAGGAAAAAATCGAATTCCCAAGGTCAAAGTTTACATCTTAAGTAGCTCAAAAATGCATTCAAGTTGTTCTCTTGAGAATATTAAGATCTCTTATGGGGAATGAAATGGCCACACCAATAATTGAGTGGGAAAGTCTATGGTCATAACTCAACGCAACTGTCTTAGTTGCAGAGAAGCGTGTCAAGTGGCCAAAAAATACAAAATGAAGAAATGGAATGGAAATAAAGATAGGTTATCTATCCAAATTATTATATCGTTGGATCACCCTTTGTGATCTTGACCATCTGAATAATTAACCAGATGTGGGCCATGCGCTAGCACTCTTGTGAACCAATGTTACATGACCATGTAGCATTATCATGTGATGCACACCACACTGTTTAAAAAATTGTATGAGTAACCCACTTAAATGGTTGATCAGTGAATTCTATCAAAAAAAGGACTAAGGGTTGACGATGGTACATCGCATTTAACCAATATAATATTGAAAGAAGAGGTTGAGGGGCAGTTTACAATGATAACAACATGACATATAGGTATTGCATATAGAAATTGCGCAGTTTCTGAGCCCAGTAGGCTGCAAGTCAGATTTGCGCAATTTCTGGAGGGGAGACTGGTTCCCCTCTAGTATTGCGCAATTTCTTGAGCTAGTTGCTCAGCCAGCAACTAGACCAACTCTACAGAAGCAGCCTCTGACGAGAGTGTAACAAGATATCATGCAGAGGCTGGGAAGCTGCAAGAAAACCACTAAATCTCATGCACTTGATAGTGCAAGACATGCTGTTGAGGATGGTTGGTAAGGAGGCTCCAAAACGTATCTAAGGAAAAATTTTGGAGGGTGGTTGTAGCCGCTACAACAGTGTGCATATAGAGTGGCGGGGTTTACTTTTGCAACTAGACTAGCCTTTCCCTTTCATGACATTTAAATTAGCATTTACGTTTAATTAATGGCATTTTCATTCCTGTCGTTAGAATCAAGTTCATCTCCTTGCAATCACGATATGCTTTCATAAGAAATTATATTTGTAGTTAGTCGAAGGAGTGGTATTTGAATACCTTGATCTAATCTAATGACTGAGGATGACATAGCTAGAAGCTACCGTGTTGTGCATATAGCACTATCACCTCTAAGTTTGCATGAACCCCAAGTTGATAATTTAGGTTAATAAGCATTGGGAGTTGCAACATCCTTGGTGCAATACCATAGCTCATCATTTTTTGGCGCTGTTGTCGGGGAGGTGTTCAAGTAGGTGTTGTTTCTACTTATGAGTTACTTGTTTTTTGCTTTGCATTAGTCTTATTGGTTTGAAAGCTCCACGGAAAAAAAAAGGAGAAAGAGAATTCAAAAAACATAGCTAGTTCTTTCATGCCTCGTAGGAGTAGGGAAAATCAAGGGAAATTCTTACCAAAAACCCCCACCCCTTCAAGAAGTCAACTTGTATTCTTCTCTGGTGATTGTGAACTTTCCTATTTCACTATATGGGAATTAAAAAAGCCTCTAGGAGAGGAACCTGGAATTTTTGAGGAACGCATAGGGGAAGAAAAACATATCTCACCTACACAAACCATGGCTAAAAACAGATAAGATGAGATTTTCCCTATCATGGAAACTAATGGGTAGGCCAGAATGAATAATATAAGCCATGTTTCCTTCTACGTTTCCATGGCCTAACCTCTGGGGATCCTCACACCTTCGTGTTTGAATTTGTTGTTTTTTGTAGGACCTATGACTATGCCTTGGATGAACATAAGCTAAATTTACTTCCATCTGCCCGAAAATATGTACCCTTGCACTCGTTTATGATTTACCTAAAGGAAACATCACTACCTAGGCCTGAATGCAACAAGCCTTCAATGACAAGTACAGTGATTACTACAGTTCCAAGGAAACAAAGTAGGAAATATTTAGGATGACCCTGGGAACAAATGAATCCTTAGAGGACTATGAGGAAAGATTCCAACTCAATTATAGGAGGGCTAATTGTACCCTTCATCTCGAATCACTAAAGCTAGTTCTTCTACGAGGGATCCGGGAGGATGTAATGGAAACCCTCAACATATTGTCTTGAAGAGACATCTCTTAATTTCTTTATGATGTCATCAAAACAATATATACAAATCACTCTAGGGCTGCTAGAAAAAAGGGTGGGTCTATCAAAGGCTTGGTTAGTTCATCTCCCTTTACACCAGCCCTCAAACATGGGATAGGAAGTACGTTGGAGGATTTTAAGAGTGGCATGTTGCATACGTTTCCCCTACAGATGGATACAGCGCAAACTAAAAGGAACCAAGAGGAAGCAGAAAGGGCACTAGGTATCTTCCACCTTAGATGCACTGAGAGACACCCTAGGAATGAGTGCCCACTGAATGTCATAGGAGTCTGCTTTGTTTGTAAAGAAAATCATGCAATAGAGGAACGTCTCTCTATGATAGGTCTGAAGGCTATATACCAAGCGGAAAAAGGTGGTTCAGAGAAACTCTGCTTTATTAACCAAAGGAGGCCTTAAGGCCCTCAAACATATTAGCAGGGAATGCCAGGTGTGCACTATCCTCATTAAAATCCAAATAAGAATGCACCTTTCCAGCGTTGGTTGCCTTCCACTCATCCATCATGGCCCACACCTCCTCTTCGGCCTTATACTCCTCAATATCCTCCTTGTCCTATTAACCCTGCTTTCCAACCATATCCACCACAATATTCCCAATGGAGAAACCTCTCACCAGGGTGGAGGCCTCAAACAACACAACCTCCTGCTCTACTACCTCCACCTCAACCTCAACCATAGCTCCCTCACCATACCCCACTTAAGAAACCTCAAATGCTCTCTCAACCCAATCTGAACCTGAACAATAAGTAGGAACAATAGGTTTACAGTGGGGAGACATCCTAGCATGCTTATGTTGTGGAAATCCAAGAGATCAACCTTCCTTCTCGGAAGGTGATCTTAGATAATCACCCACCTTTTCCACATAGAGAGATTGAGGAGAACGAATAGACTGCCCCTCAAGCCAATGCACCTCCTTACCATGAATGGTTGGTCCACCCTAAACAACACGCCCTAGAAGAGGCTTAGCTTTGGGGAGAATTGAAGAACTTGTGTTTAAAAGTACCCCTTCTCCGAGCCATCAAAGATGTCCCCATTTACAACAAGCTTATCAAGGAAGTGTGTTTCAAAATACCTGGGAGAAGAAGAATAGATACCCCACTATCCATTTTGTTGGACAATTGTTTGACCTAATGCTTGGGAGGGTAATCTCCCCAAAGTACTTGGATAGTGGTAGCCCAGTAGTGTTTGTGCACATTGATGGCATTATGGTCCCTAATACCTTGATTGAGCTTGGGGCTGCAATCAATGTGATGACAAGGGAAACCATTCTCAAGCTAAACCTCCAAGGGGGCTTGAGGAAGACTACTATGATATTTTGTAACAACCCTCATGAAAATTCCATGTAATAAGGTATATAAAGGAAAGAATAAGACCATGGGCAAGGGACACTTATTCCAAGATTAATGTTGGGTAGGACATCTTGGTGTGGGTGTTCAGTCAGTTTACTATGGGAAAGGAGATTGCAGTTTATTATGGCAAAGGAGATTGGAAAAGGCAAAGACAAAGGAAAAGGAAAAGGCATTAAAAGGAAAAAAAGGAATTTTGGCTCATTTGTTTATGAAAATAAAGGAAATTAGGAGAAAAGTGACGTAAAAGGTCATAGGTTGCATGTGAGGAGGAAATTGAATGAAAATGATGGAAATTGAAGAAAATAGAGTACTCATTGACAAAAAGGCTTATGAGGATTAGTTGGCAACATCTTGGTCAATGTAAACACTTGGCTCAAGTTTTTGCTTAGGTTTTAGAGCAAGGAAGGGAAAAGCAGGCAAGGAAAGGAAAGGAAGGAAAGCAAGGATCAAGGAAGAAGAGCAGGATCAGGGAGATTCATCAGGAATACTTGCAGGTAGCATATTGCATGTTTGATTTCCTAGTTGGTTTGGACATGCATGGCTTTTCTTGTTGGTGTATGGTTCTCTTGTTGTCAGTGGCATGCATTTTCTGGGTTATGACAGTGGTTGTCGGCCTAGCCTCGCCTTTTTCTGGATGCCATGGTGTTGGGATATTTTTTTCGGTTTGGATCTTTGGTTTTTTCGGATGGATTTCAGAACTTCGGGCGGAGGTGGTCTCAAGGTTCATTCCCAAAGGCCAAGGAATCCCTTGATCCATTTTGGAAGGATACACGGTAAACTCTGAGGGAGGAATCTCAGTTTAGGGCCTAATGATCCGGTGTAGATTGTGGTAAAGCCTGAGAGACTGGTCTCGGTTTAGGGCCAAGTGATCCGTGGTTGGATTGCGGTAAAGCCTGAGAGACAAGAAGTCAAGAATTCCTCGAGGATAGTGATGGAGTGGAGATGGAATTCATAGTTCGGTTCGGTTATGATCGGAGCACCAGTTTTGGTGTGATCACGATTTGATGAGGGTGGAGGTGGTTTAACCTTTGGATTCCCTTGGTTGTTTTTGGATTGGTTTTCTTATGAGATCCCACATCCACATTTGGAATATGGCATGGGGGTGATTGGCTAAAAGAAATATTTGGTTCACCCATGTCTACAATCGGTTGGTACATGGAAGTCCCGAACCTTTTCAGATTTGCATATTAGTAATGAAAGCTAAGTTCTCTTACTCTTTCACTTGTTTATGTGTGGATTTAAAGGATGTCATATCTCTGATATTTACCTGGTTTTATGCTCGTTATAAGCATGGTTAATTGGTTGATTCATTTCATGGTTATTTCATGTAGTTAATTTTGAATGTTAAAATGATGGATGCAAGACCTAATTGATGTTATAATAGCTCAGTGGAGACGTTGGTGATCCTTCTTTCCATGGTTCATAAGTGGTTTTGGTCATTCATGCTTTGTCTTGTATCCTAAACCTGTAGGTTTCATTGATTCCAAGTGTTTGACAGAATGTCAATAGCAGTTGGGGATGGTTAGGCCTATTCCTGAGTTTTATTTCTCATTATTATTATTATTATTATTTTTTTATCTTTGTCATCATGTCTTCGATGGATTCTAAAAGTTACACAAATTCTGGGGAGTGGCCGAAATTCTGGGTTAGAAAAGTGCCTTGATCAAGGGATGTTGGCACAGGTCCGCTGGGAAAAGTCCTTGGATGGTGGCTTGTAGGCCTATGAGAGTGTCAAGAGGTCCCTAGATGCTGGCATGCCCATAGCACGAGAGCGTCCAAAGGTTAAGAGGTCTAAAAGGTCAGTGGGACCTAGCGGCAGGATGCCTGAGTGGCTGGGACGTCCCCTGGGGGTATTGTTGCTGATGTGGAAGGCATGGTTGATTTGTTTCCATCGATTCCATTTCTTTAAGGTCACCAAGGAGGTTGAATCCCTTATAGTTAACTCTCTCGTCACACGTTTACCACGGTTGGACAGTTACTTGGGTAGATTTTCGAGGAGGCCGGTTACATACTGCAGCTTGCAGATAGACCCATAATAGCTCCCGAGGGATTTATTGAGGATGTAATGGTCTCCATTGACTCCTGGGAGTGTCCCGCTCATTTCCTTGTCCTGCAACCCAAAACCAAGTTTAATGGTTATCATATCATCTTAGGAAGACCTTGGTTGGCCACTTTTGATGCCTCATTAGTTGCAGGGTTGGGAACATGACCATAGAGAATGGGCATCCATCAAAAAATACTTGTGATGTACCCTCCTCCTCAACCTTCTATTGAGCATGACTTGCCCTTATTGTTAGAGGATGAGGAAGAAGGATAACTTTATGAGACATCCCCCTACCCAGTCTACACACTGGACACTGTTATAGGGGTAGGGAAACCTGATGAATATGAACTTATTGAACTACATTAGTATTTCTTTCTTTAAAGAAAAATATTTATAATTCTAGAAAGTGGACTTGTGACAATCCCCGTGTACAGTAAGCCTCACCATCCAAATAATCAACCACATTGGGTCCACGTGCTAGTCACGATGTGAAACAGTATTACAAGACCATGTAGCATGGTCACATGACACACACCAAGCTCTTTAACTAATCACATCAGTCGCCCAATTGAATTATTGATCCATGAATTCCATGAAAACAAGAACTAAGGGTTGAGGAAGGTACATCACATTTGACCAAGTTAGCATTGAAGTTGGAGGTTGAGGGGTGGTTTACTATGATAATTGCATGTCATATAATTATTTCGAAATAGCAATAATAATATATCCCAAGGATAATGTTTTTAACCTAGTTCGAGAAAGAAAGATAAGTGAGCTAAGGGTGGACAAAATAGTAATTTTTTTGTAGTGCATAAACAAAATTATGAGTATGCAAAGCAAGGAGGTAACATAAATGGGTATGATACCATGGAGAAGCTTAATGCCATGGGAAAAATATATAAAGTATGGGAAAGAGAAAAGAGAGACTTAGATACACCATAAGTATATAAGATAGAGTACAATGGATTTATTATTCATAAAGCCTAAGTCCCTTATGTTAAATTATATTGGGATGAAAGGGTACGAGTATCACATGTAGCATTTAGGAAGGGTGTTATATGTTCACCAATAAAATCGAGATGGATCCCTATAATATGATCGGGCTGACCAAGAAGTTATGCCTAGAACGAGTATGGTGTTGTGTCTAGACTAGTGAGCAAGGGACCATCTAGAATTCTCTTTTCACTAGCCATGAAAAATGTTACTAAATTGTGTTAGAGAAAAAATGTTTTGAAACGAGATGTATGATGAGGTAAAACCTTAGATTCATATAATGAGTATTTTTTTTAATTAATTGCAAAAAGGAAGAAAAAAATAGTTGAGTAAATTGAGGTACATTACACTTTGGCCATTTTTGGCCAATGGATCTCCACTGGCGATTGATTGATTGAATTGTGCATATAAAGGTCGAAGGATTTCGGTATAATGGATTGGCTAAGCAACCCATAGATTTTTTTATTTTTATTTATTTTTTGTTATAATAATGTGTTGAAATCACTAGCTTGAGGGCTTGATCTATGTAGTCCACCTAATCCTAGTTTTCTAAGCTTGTCACTGAGTTGATTACAATATTGGAAAAAAATAAATATCTTAGACACTGGAAAATGACAATCTAGATTCTAGTGAAGAAAAATAAAGCATGAAACACTTAGACTACATCATTAATTATAATAATATCTTATTAGATATTTTTATTATTAGAGTAATCTAAGTGTTTAGTTGATCGTTAACAATAATTGTTTATTTAATATTATAATTTACCATTACAAACAATAAAAGTAAATTTATCTTATAATATTATATAATTTTATAAATGCTTAAAAACTCATTGGTAAATGTGTTTATTAAATTTTGTTAATATTATATTTATTTGTGTCAAATAGACAATTTGCTTTTAATTGAAAAAATATATAATCAAATTAATTATACAAGTTTTTGGATAATAAAAGTAAGTAAGATATTGTAGTTAATTAATTTTATATTAAATGATTTTAATCTCAAATTTTATTGTTAAAAAATTTAATCATTTTAAATTTATAATAAGTTTAAGATTTGGGAAATTTATGTGATTCATAATCGTAGGTTGAGTTTTAAAATCATAACATGTGTGTGTGTGTTTTTTTTTAAGTTTAAACTAAAATAGTTTTTTATCAAATTTAAAATAATGATAATTATATCTTGATACTTAATACACTTGAATATGATGAGTATTTTATTAGCATTAATCAGAGTGGATTAATTTTAAAAGAATAAATATATAATTAACATTTTAAACATCCTCGTCTTTTTACATTTAACATCACACTTTCTATCATAACAATCTAACACGACACTTTATATAATAATATCCTTTACTTCATATAACAATTTTGAAAAGAAACGATTCTCAACAAATTTCAAAGTTCCTTACATAAAGGAAAAAAAAAAGAAACATTTAACATCACACTTTCTATAATAACAATCTAACATGACACTTTATATAATAATATCCTTTACTTCATATAACAATTTTGAAAAAAACGATTCTCAACAAATTTCAAAATTCCTTAAATAAAGGAAAAATAGAAAAGAGAAGACCCAAAACTTTTATTGCTTTTTCACTACATCGGTGAAAGAAATATATAATTTTGAAAAGAGAGGCTTCATAACAAATTTCAAATTTCATCCCATAGAAGAAAGAAGACCCAAAACTTTTATTACTTTTTCACCACGTGAGTGAAAAAAATTTACAATTTTGAAGAAAAACTCCTCCTAGCAAATTTCAAATTTCTTCCCTACAGAAAGAAAAGAAACCCAAAACTTTGATTGCTTTTTCACTACATTGGTGAAAGAAATGTACCAGAACTTACCCTTGCAGCACTCACTCAGTACGGTAGAGTAGAGTAAAGTACATATGAGATTATTGAAAATGTCAAAGCAGAAGAATGAGTCTAATTAGAAGACAAATGAATCCAAGTGGCAGCGCTGGGTATTCCACTGTTGAGCACGAATAGCATGTAGTACCCAGGCGGTGCTGCAACAGGGGTGGGAGGTGCCGTTACTAGGGCACTATAAATATTCTGCCCTGCTCCTCCTACTAATTCTAATTGTGGGCTGGCAGATGCAAGCAGAAGCAATCTCTGATGCATGGAAAAAGAGTGAGTAGTGAAGGTTGGAGGATAAATGTTGAACTGAATGGAAATGTTATGGTGATTATTTGCAGCGAACTGAACCTTGAAGCTACCGCCATAAGTGACCGAAGCAGGCAGCACAGAAATGATGGTGGGCTTCAGGGAAGATTCGTCTAAGTAATAAGGATTGTATGCTTGCAGACGAAGCTCTGTGGGAAACATAACGGTGAAAGTATAATTTTTGTTGGGGTTGGAACCTCCCACAAAAATCCTACCATCAGGCAATACAATTGCAGTGGAATGATACATTCTTGGAACAGTGGAACTTGCGAGTACTGAGAAGCGCTGCCCTGGCAATGCATTAGGTCTGTATTGTTGGAAACTATAATTTCTCCTGTGCGCGCGGGAGGCCACCAGTAATGGCGCGCGGTCAGCAGTCAACGCAGCTCCAAAACCACTGCAGCAACCTTGAAACCGGCAGGAAGATATCACACCGCCTTTTGTTAAAGGCAGTTTCCGTATGGTGGCGGTCCGATGCCGACAACTATCCAGCAGTGACGCTCGCATGACATCAGCCTCAGGCCTCCATCGGAAGGTAACTTCCGGTCTTCTTACCCCATCCGATATGCGTTCGATCAATCAGCCATCCTCTCCGCCGTTTGATTGTCTGGAAAGGTCTCCGCTGGTTAAGGTGTCTGAAGTACATACGGCCTGCTTAAAAATTAATGCAGCATGGAGTAAGGTCTGTTGAAAATTAAATGCAGCGTGGAGAAAGGCTATGTCCCATATCTTATGTTAAAGCCCCGACATGAGTTTGGTAAAGTTTTTAATGTTTTTTTACGGCACATTAACATGGAGTATGGGCGGGAGGTAAAACATAACATAAGTTTTATTTTATTATTTGCCCATATGAAATATTCAAGTGTTGACTCTATTCGAGTCATATGGTATTCACACACAGGGTTTGAATGTGTGATATTGTAATTACACACGGGAAGAGTGTGTGGGCTCGCGGCTGCGATTGAAAGAAAACCCACGGGGATTGTAAAAAAAAAACATTTTATGTAATTGCACATGAAAAATGAAAAGCAGAGCGCGCGGCAGCCATTAGAAAATACACATGGATTGTAATCCAATGTGAGAAAGAGCGTGTGTTATGTTTTGCATATGGTAAAAAGAATCAGGGTCCGCAGCACCAGTAAATAAAGCAATGTAATCGCATGAAAATAGAGTCTCCTGCAGTGCGAAAAGGAGAGCAATGAAAGCACAGCAGTGCGGGTAAAATATTGGTCATATAATTTGTGTGTGAGTTGCACACTGTAAAGATGTGAAGCCTGTTTGCAGCAGCGAACGAAAACTAGAAAAGTAACAGAGATTAAATTTTGTATTGCAGGGGAGGAATGCACAGAAGTGCATAAATATTTTTGGGTTTGAAATGTAAAAGGTTTTATGCAACAGAGTAATTTTGACTTGGTAATGTAAGAAGTAAAAAGGAATGCACAGTAGTGCAGGAGTAGCAGAGAAGTAAATGAAACCAGTGGGTTGTTTTGTTTCAAATCCATGTATTGTTTCACAGCAGTGAAAAGGTAAACCTGTAACTCCCTGTAAGTTTTGTTTTCACACAGCAGTGAATGTAAATGAAATATTTACACACAGAGGTGTAA
>APFE030389501.1:0-51235 GCA_000404065.3 Pinus taeda
TGATTATTTTTAAATGTTAATTTTTAATAGTTATTTAATAAAAATATATTAGTTTTTTTTTTTTAATTAATTACGTGAGTGTAAGAATTTTATATTTAAAAGTGTTTTTATAGTGTGTGGTGTGAGAGATAAAATTTTATTGGATTTTTTTTAGTTATTTTAGTTTAATTTATTATAATATAATAATTATAAGTGTTTATATAGATTAAAATTTAGAAAAATGTTTATTTTATATATGTGTATTTTAAAAAAATTTATATGATGATTATTATTAACTATTTTAATTTTTAGGTTTTTGTTAGAATTAAGTAATTTATTAGTCCCTGCCCTCCGGGCTGGCAGGGACTATAGTAATCAGTTTTCAGTCCCGGCATTAGTTTGGCACAACGATCAATACATTTATTAGTCCCTTAACCAAAGTTTCTCCACATTTCCCATTAATCGATACAATATTTTATATTTCTCTATCCTCTTAACCAATCAAAAGAATATTCATCTTATTTGGCCTTAATACGAGGTCAGGAGGCTAAAAAGTTAGGAAACAAAGGCCAACAGTACAAGTAATTATAACAATATCAAATGTTGATGAAGTAATGCTATGTTCATCCTTAGCATTAATCTGGAACATTTAATGTTAAGAGAATATACTAGCTACAACACCGCATATGTACCCTTGCCATTATTTTTATTAACCGGGAGACAACAGCTGTTGTGCATGTTCATGTACAGCTGTTGTGCATGTTCATGTACGTGTCTATAAACAGTGTTCTGGCAGAAATTATTTTAGGCACCATTACGCCATTACGCCATCAAGTCCACTGGTCCCATAGACGGACCGATTATTTCGTAGATTCAGCATTCGCCTCTTTAGGTCACGCCTCAGTTCAGTGTTCAAATCTTTCATTTTCTGTGACTGTTGTTGTACATTTGCAGAGTTCTCGGTTTTCAGACAATCAATTAGCTCTTCCTGCTCGAGTAGAGCAGCGACCTCTCTAATGTCGAATGTCGTTCGGTGTTGCCTCCTGTAAAGTCACCACGCCTGTGTTTGCCAGACTGGTAATCTTCCCAGCTTTATCTTTTCATCGTTCATGGTTATTTTCGAAATATTCACCTGAACTGTCAAATATGTAATGCATACAGATAGCTGCCAATCCTTCATGGCTTAAACCTTGCTTTAGCTGCGAATACCTTAAGTTTAGACAAAAACCCTGCTTGAATTGAATGGCTCGGTGGAGATAAAGAGTCATTTTATCTAATGCTGGTCAAATTAGACATTTCTTGAAAGCTCTTTCTCTGTCTCAAGAATGAAACGAATTAAAGAAAAATATTATTCATCCAGATGTAAGGTCTTGAAACGAATTAAAGAAAAATATTATTCATCCAGATGTAAGTAGTAAGGCCCAGAGATTACTAATTTTGATATTATTATTTTACGGTGTCAATTTGTCTATTCAGAATTTACAGGTACAAGAAACATTTGACCAAACCCAGACTTGAAACGTACCTGCTCGACTGATTTACATTATTTTTTTGATACTATTTTATTTTAATTGTTGTGCAGGTTAGTCGACATTTTGTGTTCCCTTCAACTCTGCTCTGTCCTGGGGCTTATATTCTATCTGAAATAATGCAGGGCTTTAAAATACTGCTTCCAAATCCTCACAACAGAGGACGATACAGGTGTACAAATAAGTCAAGCTGAGGTAAATCTCCCAAAAAACAGAGTGGACGCATCTCCATATGGAAGCTATAAGCCATCGAAATACAGGTAAATAGGAACATTCTCAGTAAAGGTACTCCAAGCATTTTAGGTAATCTAATGGCATACCTAATTTTAAAAAAATTACTGGAATATCTAATCACCGCTTTGGAGTACAGTTTTTTCAGGTTTTAGTTAGACCTTTATAGCGAGGAGAAATATCAGGAAGGGTTAACTTCGATGTTTGCAGTAAAGAAAGACTCGAGCAAATCTTAAAAATAACGCAAATTTCAGACAATCTTTCCAAGAAAATGATAATCTTTCACGCTGTTTTCAAAGATTTATACAAATAGCAAATATTTTACCCTAGGATACAAAATTACTCTGCTCAACAACAATTGCCAAAGAAATCAAACAATCGGACCGGTTTTTGCCGGACTTACAGTTATAAGGCCGTTGAAATTTGCGCCGATTCTTCGAGGCTCCGAGAGTTTGCTTCGAAATCTTGTATAACCAGGCCTACAATGTCCTGACCTGCAGATCGACCTGCTACTGCTATTCACCTCCATGCTATCCTGATTAGCCATGGCGTCGGTTACACAGCCCAGCAAATGCAACTCTGTTGCAGTCGTGCAATAAACCACACTCTTCACACGTTTATGAAAACAAAATTAATATAAGGCGCACATTCAAGAAATCTTTGATATCAAATGAACATATCTTCTAGCTTCAAAAGTTCAGATCATGGCAGAAAGAACTTATTTCCAGTTACAGAGAATCTTAAAATAGAAATCAAGAAAAGACAAGACAAGCCTGAAGAGAAATCCGGCAGAAACAGGCAGCTATCATGAATTACATAGCGATGCCTGGTTCGATTTGCAAATGACAGAGATGAGGAGGGACCTTCACGTGGCGAGCAAGCTCCACAAGCATGCCTACAGTCTGGTATGGTCGAACCTGCAACTTCATAATTGATGCCTTGCATCGGGGCCGTTTAATTTGCATATTTTGAGAACCTTCTGATGTCTTCTCTGCGAGAAACGTAAGGAGAAGAATTAGGCCATCAGACCATAATACATGAAAAACTGAAGCCACAATCGACTTGAATATAAGGACTTCTCACTGTATAATCGATGCAGAGTTCTTCACTGGAGCCGTAGGCATGATTGTCGTGCACGACTTACAGCCATCTGAAGCATATGATTACCGTACATGAACCCAAATGAACAGTGAATGGCGGGCATACAACGGGGTAACAGCCATCAGAGGGAGGCGGGCATGCAACATATATTACTGCCATCTGAAGGATTTCTGATGCTCGGTAATGAAGGCAGCTGGTAGATTAGATACGTGGCGAGCGGTCGCCAAAAGGATCATGCATACATCCTAAATTTACTTGATATTTAGTACTTACCACATGTTTTTCACTTTGCCATTTTTTATACATTTTGCATGAATATTCTCTGAAGGCTCACGTGTATTGTAACGGTTCGAATCCCTCCACTCAAGTGTTTACAGCGCCTGAGTGGAACCTAAACAGTGACGCAATGGGACGACATTGGGAAATTTTAAATTAAGATCTACAATGGAGTTCGAATGATTTGGAGACCTGAACATTATTGGAATTATTTTCATTCAAAGCGTGATCTAAAGCCATAGATATTTGCAATAAAATAATTTAAAATCCAACCCACGACGGCTTTTAAACATACCAGAGGAATGGAATATTATTGTAGTTTGTGGGCATGAACGGTCAGAGCATCTGTCAAAAAGTCTCAGGGAAATTGTACCCTCCTAGAGGCATAATCATCAACTTTTCTTCCTGAAATCTTTATGCCCGGCATATGCGTTTAATAGCTGCACAAGTACTTGTTTAATCAATTAGGATTCTTCCTTCACCATCTGTAACTTGGAAATGTGTTCACCTAGGTCTTGAGCGAATAGATTCACGATACTAGAAAGTATCTTGTCCGCCACAAAAAAGCGTGCGTGCATTCTTTTCATTTTTTAACTTATAATTTATCATATCCCTAACCTTAGCTCCACCTTCTAGAATTTTCTAACATTCCTATGGTATGCGGCTTTCCTATCGTATGCGGGCTGGGGCAGGGACTAGCTGCCCCGCAGCCCTTCTTGTTTTTTAATGAAATTATAGTTTTGTGTTGTTTAAATCACTTTTGTTTTATTTGGGATTACTTTGAGTTATTTTTAGTTTAATTTATTAATAAATATAATACTTATTATATATTATTATTTTATGTGTTTGATATAGAAAATTAAAATTTAGAAAAATGTTTATTTTGATGATGGTGATGGTTAACGTCCACTAAGACCAAACTTTGGTCTATCGGACCTAAAGAGACAAATTATTTAGTTTGATCTAAGATTTTATTCCTATGCTCAAAAAGCTTGGAGAGAAGCCTCTCGAGCTCACTATCATAAAAGGTTAGGAAGGTCAATATTGCGACAAAGATTATGAAACTGAGATCAATGCGGTTGTACCCGGGGCACTCTAAGAGGAAGTGATTTTCATCCTCGATGTTCCTATTCTCACAGAGATGGCAAATCCTTTCCATCCATGGTGTTTTAGGAACTACCCAACGACCTGTTTCAGTATGGAGCTCATGAGAGTTCTTTCTAATCTTTGTTATATTAATTTTCTTCTTTAAGCTAGTTAAAATAGAGAGATACTTTTGATTTTCTAGGGTGGGGTTGATGACCTTCTTATAATAACTTAATTTTCTTTTAGCCACTAAATCTTCCCCACACCACATTTTTTCTTTGAACTTAGAAGTAACAATATTTTTAATGTTATTAATGTTTTGAATGCATCATTCTCGTTGATCTTCCAATAGTTTAACTAGGGCCTCATGTCTTTATACCACCCCCGTTTGAGCCTTAAGTGGTTTTCGCTGGAATTTAAAGCTAGCTTAGGAAGTCTATGACCTCCTACGTTATTGAGTTTGTGCTTGTACAACAGAAGCCTAATCATAGGTACGCTCTCAATAGGGGAAAGACCTACTTCTATAAGGAGAATAGGATAGGGTGTATTGCTTTTAATTTTGAGGTTATACATTATAAAACGCTTATGGATTTGCTCAATTTACTCATATATTTTTTAAAAAATTATATGATGATTTTTATTAACTATTTTAATTTAATTTAATTTTTTTTTTTAATGAAATTGTAGTTTTGTGTTGTTTAAATCAACTTTTGTTTTATTTGGGATTACTTTTGAATTATTTTTAGTTTAATTTATTAATAAATATAATACTTATTATTATTTTTATGTGGTTATATAGAAAAGTTAAACTTAGAAAAATGTTTATTTTATATTATTGGTATTTTAAAAAAATTATATGATGATTATTATTAACTATTTTAATTTTTAGTTTTTTTTTGTGGAATTAAGTAATTTATTTTTTAATGAAATTGTAGTTTTGTGTTGTTTAAATCACTTTTTTCAATGTAGAAATCAATTTAGTAGATTTAAAAATCTCTCAATTATTAAACAATTAGAATTCAATAAACACAATTCTTGTTTTCTTTTTTATTTAGTTAAAAACATATTTGAAATATATTTAGTGAATTGCTTTCCATAATAATTTAATATTTTTGTCTATTTTTTCTTTTTTAACATATTAGGGAAAATGAGTATGTTTTTTTATGATGTTTTAGTTAAAACAATAGCCAATTTGAATTCAAGCTTCTGTGATCCATAACTTGTTAATTCATCAAAATTTTCGGGGCCAAAAAAGAAAAAAAAGAAAGAAAAAAGAAAAAAGAAAAAAGAAAAAAGAAATATATATATATATATTATATATATATATATATATATATATTATATTATATATATATATTTTACATAGAGAGTGTTTAGTCGACGCATTTTCGAACCATAGTGTGGTTCATCTTTAGGACAAGATGAAAGGTTATCTTCAGGACAAGATGAAGAGACAGATCTCCGAGGAAGGTTAAATAAGAAGATAGGTCAACCTAACGGTTAGAGGTAAACGACTATATTTGATTGGGGAGGGAAATTTATATATATAATATTATAAACTAACCAAACAACTATTTACTTTAAATTGCTTAAATAATTATTATTTAATATATTAATTAACTTATTCATTAAATAGTGAAAAATGTGCATAGATGAAAATCATGGGGTTATTGTCAATATTTAAAAATAAATAAATAAATAAATCCAGCTGCGGCTTTGAGAGAACAGGCTAGCCCTCGGCTCCCCCTGAGATCCGCTCCTCGCGCGTTCTGTAGGCAGCGTGCAAGCCCGCACTCTACCACCCAGCTCACTGTAGGCGTGTCCGCATGAAGCTCCTCCCCACCCTGCGGTTGGCCTAATCCATGGAGGTTTGAGCTGCTCCCTGATCGTTTTTGGCAGGCTCCTCTTTGGGCTTGCATCCATGGAGGTGCTAGGCACGCCCCAGGCACCTATTTCCCCTCCCCCTTCGCCGATCTCATCATATGAGGCTTTTAATCAGCTCTTGGAAGGACTACCAAAGAAGAAGAATGTCGAAGCTGTGAAATTCGTCAAGAAACTGGATGATATTCCAGAGATCTCTCTTCCTCCGGAAACCCTGATTCAGGTTGCATTGTCTTTGTTCGAGAGAGCACTTATCGGTCAGTTCACTAGACTATGGCCATCCCCCAAATCCACTGAGAGCTGGGTCAACAAAAATTGGGCGTTGTTGATCAAAGAAAGTGTGACCTCTTACTTTCTGGGCCGAGGATTCTTCCTCTTCGAATTCAATTCAAAGGATGACAAAGATCTGATCTTTCGAAATGGCCCCTACTTCATGGGCCCTCAGGGTCTGTACCTGAATAAATGGACTCCAGACTTCGATCCAGCAGTAGATGTACCCAAAGTTGTCCTAGTGTGGGTCAGGCTTCCAAACCTCCCAGTGCATTGCTGGAATTGGGACTCTTTGATGCACATTGGAAATGCCCTGGGGAAATTCATAGATCGAGCGAATAACAAGGACCAATATGATTGTGCCAGGATCTACGTAGAGGTAGATCTGGAGGTGGGACTTCCAAAGGCCATCAAAATCAAGGTAGGAAGCTGGACGCATATGCAGAAGCTAGACTATGAACAATTGCCCTTCAAATGCCGGAAATGCCATGTTTATGGCCACTTCGCCAAAAGCTGCCCGTCCAATATTGAAATGGTGCAAGGGAAGGAGGACGGCTAGAATCAAGTCAAACGATCTAAATCTTCTCTTAAGACATAGAAGGTGGGAGGCACTAATGGCAAAGGTCCTCATCAGGTCCCTGCTCAGCAGATCCCGCCTAAGACTGCCTCAGGAAACAGGTTTGATCCTCTTAACTCTCAACCAGAGGACACCCATGAAGTCGTGGTCCAAAAATCGGTGACTCCAGAGAAAAGTAATCTGCCCAATCTTTTTGAGGACTCAAGCGTTGCAGAAAGCTCAAAAGGAACCCCAGACGAAGTTGAGGAAGAGGAACAAGAATCAGAAGACTCGGAGGAGGAAGGAGAAATAGGCGATTCCCAAGCCTCTGTAAGGAGATCTACAAGAGGGCGCAAAACAGATCGGGAGAAAAGGGAGTACGAAACGTACAAGGACAAGTTGCAGGGCAGCCAACCAACTTTGGAGAGGTTGTTAGCAAAAAAGCCGAAGATGGCAAGAAACTAGCATCAAGGCTCCAAGGGAGCCCAGCAAAGCAAAGGTAAACAATGAAAATAATCTCCTGGAACTGTAGGGGTATGGGGAGCAAAATGAAAGAAGAGGCTATTAGAAATTTAATAAGAATGGAAGCCCCGGACATACTCCTTCTCCAGGAGACTAAGATGGAGGATTCAGACTTCCTCCACTCAAATAAAAAACTCTGGAATAAGAGCAAAGCAGCAGCTGTCTCAGCCCGAGGAGCCTTAGGAGGGTTGGGAACTCTTTGGAACGATAACAAGTTTTCGCTAATAACTGAGATTTCAAATACCCACTGATTGATGCTAAAGATGCAGCATTTAGTTACTAAAGAAACCTTTTGCCTCTCAATGTTTATGTGCCGGTCAATGCTGGAGAAAAAAAGACCTGCTGGGACTCAATAAGAAATCAAGCAGATTTGGGCAATCTAGAAAACACCATTATCGCAGGAGATCTAAACCTCACACTGCACTCCTCAGAAAAGCGTGGAGGAAGCATTGTGCGAGACCCGGCAAGGGAATGGGCAGAGGATCTCCTGCAAGATTGGGATCTGTTAGATATCAAGCCTATTTCTGGTAAGTACACGTGGTTAAATAAAAGAATAGGGCTTGGTCATATTGCAGCAAGGCTGGATAGATTTTTTGTTCAAAGTTCCTTCCTTTTGCTTGGTTTAGACGCTAGTATGCATATCCTTCCTTGTAGTACCTCTGATCACAATCCTATCAAGCTGATTCTCCGGGCTCACTCTGATCTTGGCCCCATCCCCTTCAAGTTTAGCCCTCTCTGGATCAAGGAACCTAGCTTTTTGCAGATAGTCAAGGAAAGTTGGTCCCAACTAGTAAATGGTTCTCCATTCTACATATGGGAAGAAAAACTTAGAAGAGTGAAATCTGCCCTAAAGTGTTGGGCCAAAACTCTTCCTAACCCAGCAGCTGAAAGGAAAAAGATCCAAAGTCAGTTCGATGCCGACCATCTGCTCTCGGAGGAGACATACATGTCTAAAGAAATTATTAACAAAGAGGTCCAACTCCAACAGCAATATCATAAAGCCTGCCTGGACGAAGAGGAAACATGGAGAATTAAATCTCGTTGCCTTTGGCTCAAAGCAGGAGATAGAAACTCTTCATATTTCCACAAACAAACTCAAGCCAGAAAAAGTTTCGACTACATAGCTGAAATTAAAGAAGAATCTATTATCCACAAAGACTTTACAGGCATCAAGCAAGCAGCCTTTCTCCACTTCCAAAACCTGTATAGCGAAGAGGTGAATGCGACTCAGAACTCTTGTCTTCTGGACGGAGTTCCCCTGTCGATCTCAGCTGAGATGAATCACCATCTAAAAGCCAAAGTCACCATGGACGAGGTCAAAAGCGCTCTCTTTGCCATGGACCCAGATAAAGCCCCAGGTCCTGATGGTTTCTCCACCAGGTTTCTCCATTCCTGCTGGGACATTGTGGGAAAAGATCTCTATAAAATGGTTCAAAAATCGCAAGCTTATCAGAAAATTGGAGGAAGCACAAATTCCTCGTTCCTTGCTCTTATCCCTAAGGAGAAGGGTGTCAACTCCTTCAACAGATTTCGTCCCATATCTCTTTGTAACATTGGCTATAAACTGATCACCAAAATCATTGCTAACAGGCTGAAGCACATTCTCCCTAAAATCATTCCAGAGAATCAAGGGGGCTTCATTCATGGAAGACAACTGGTGGACAACTTCATTTTAGTTCAAGAGGCAATCCTCTCAAGCCAACAACGTAAGGAAAAAGGTATGGCCATCAAACTGGACTTAGCAAATGCTTTCGATCGTGTTAGACATAGCTTTCTATTGAATGTTTTGCAAAAAAATGGATTTGGAGAGAGCTTTATAAACTGGATCCAGGCTTGCATCTCGGAGCCATGGATAGCTCCTCTTGAGATTTTCTATGTTGTTAGTGATGCAACTACAACAAAAACATCTCTTGCACAATAAAACAAGTATATATTGATATCATAATTTACATGAAATTAACTTTATCAATATGGACTTGATTTTATTATCTATTTCTAGAGCTCGATATTTTAACTATTATCTAAATACTTATACACATTGGTTTTAAACACACACACACACATATATATATATTGAAATCAATTGAAATGTTACCTTCTCTAACAAGATCAAAAACTCAATCACCTTCAAATGATATTATAATCTCCTCTAATTCCATCTCTTCGAAGCTTGCAACTCACATTTTCCCCTTTGTATTTAGTTTTGTATGTTTCCAAGGTTTTACATACATATTGTTTTCACAAACATCATTGGATCGTGTGTTCTCTATGCAAATAGGACAAAAACAAGAATATTTTCTTTTATCAAATCCAAATGCATTTAGGTAATCCTTTGTTTTAATTGAATGCAATTTTCGAGTCTGTTTTATTATTTTAGCTTCATATGTAATTGATCTATCTACATCTTTGACTCCAATATGCCAAAAAAACCTATGGTAAATTCAAACAAGAATTTAAATATGTTATTTAAAATACAATTTGTATATGTTGAAGATAATCATTGTCATATTGTTTAAACTATATAATTTATAAATGTTTAAAATTAGAAAATTAATAAAAAAAATTATCATATATTAAAACTACATATCTTCGTACCTCCCTTGATGGGTTAGTCTAATAGCTTAGTGCAACATCTCACCATTGAACAATTGGTTCAGCTGAGACAAGTCTATCTTCAGAGTGGTCCATTTGATATCTTCAAAGTGCTCGTTTTATACATGCCCATACACCATCATGTTCTCATTTTCCATGGCCAGTCTCAAAGAAATTTCAACAATGTTTAATGTGGATTTTCTTATGAAGATGACACAACCAAAAGAATGATCATGAAGATTTGAATTGACCTGTGCATCCATTTGACCATATCCAATGTTCATTGAAATTTATTACACGACCTTTCAATGAGTCATAAATCTTATCAAAATAATGGTGTACCAAATGTGTATCATGTGAATAATCATTATTGATATAAAAGTGATATTCTTTAATAACACATTGATTCTCACTAGTGCTTTCTATATCATCAACATTTTGTTCAGCATGTCTATACAGAATATGGACAAGCACAAAGACTTGGTCAAAATGATAATATTCACTTTGCATTTCATTTTATGTAACGAATGTGTAATTTTCTGCAAACATAATTACTGACAAAATGGTCCCTGATCGAAACATTTCATGGGATTTTTTGAATTGCAGGTCCTGCCATAGAGCCCTATGCGAATTCTTGGTGTACATGTAAATTTCTATCTCAAATTTCTTTAAAAACTCTATCACAGGAATTTCTTCTTCTTATAATTCAATCCTTTTAGCACTTGTACTATTATTTGAACTAATCAATGTATGAATATATTCATATCTCTTACATTTCACTTTTAGGTTAGATAATGATTGATGATTGATATCAATAGAATATTTTTGTGAAATAAAGTCAAATTTCCACAATAATCACATTTTTTACCACCAACACAATTTTTTTTGTAAAATAATTCATGACTTTCTCTTTCACATAGAATTTTGGATATGAAACCATGGATAGTGGAAGAAGGAGGTGAATTTTCCAAAATGTTTTACCAAAAGTAAGGAAGGTGTCATAATATAATTGAAATTCCACATGATAACGACAACAACAAGTGTCACGTACAATGATAGGTTTAACATACCATGGTTTTTATTGCACAAAAGTACTAATTGAGACATTAATTCCACTATTCTCTTGAATCATCTTATTGAACAACTCTATCTAAGTGGTGTCCAAGATATGTTTATGTTTTGCATGTTCTTCATAGCTTTTGGTGAAACACGTGAATTTTTCATCCAATATTCATATATTGTTTTTCTAACATCTTCTCCAAGTCTATCTTTGTATGGTTGCCTACAAATAACTATCCAATAAGCGATCTCCATTTACATCTATCTGTAATCGAAATTTCCTATGTTTGTGCAATTTTTTCATGAGGTCTCTAATATTTTTGCCATATATTTTACCAAATGATTTTCTTTAGTAATTGATGAAACAACTACCATTTGTATTTCTCTACATGCATCTAGATCATTTTTCTTTCTGGATCTTCCAATTTTTTGTAGAGAACTATTTATATTATGAATCACATTTTCCTTTACCTTTTATCTTTCATTGATTTTCAAATATCTAATAGCGTTGCAGTGTCTTTTAATTTCTTTGATGTTAAGAGACCTCTCAAAATTTGAGCTTGAAATGTCACACTTTTATCTTTGAACAACTTCTCAATAATGAGCTTAACACAATATAGTATAATATGGTAAGCTTTTTTATCTCCATATATGTCAATGTCAACATTTTCTAACATCTCATCATCAATATTGATTTCATCTGTACATTTGAAGATTAAATGTAAATGGGTATAAATATTCAATCGATAATAAAATGAAAAAATAGAGTTTGAATGAAATTGAAATTAATAAATATGTATAATTTCAATAATAACATGACATATATATATATATATATAATATATATATATATATAATATATATATACTTACTTGATGGTGATTCAACTTCTTCATTTGAATCTCTTTCAACATCTTCAAGAACATCATCAATCATTGGTTCATTATCTTTTTCACTGTTTTTCAACATTTTCAATCGCATCATCGATGTTATGAGGAATATCTCTCTGTGTTTACATTGCAAAATATTTTTCAAATTAGTTCATCAAATAAAAATTAAATTTCACAATACACTAGTTAAATTTTAAATATCATTTATAATATTTGCATTTAGATACCTGCTTCAACTTCTAGTTGAGATTGATTTTCCCTTTTAATATTTGTGTGTTCTTCCTTCTTTCTTTTGTAATAGTTTCTCTCATATTCTCTATGAGCCTCAACATTTCTTGTTCAATCATATTTTCTCTTGCAATTTCTTTGATTTCCCATGATAATTCAATTTATGTAAATTTTTAAACTCCAACAAAAAAAAATCAATTTCAAAAAAATCCTCCAAAAAACACTCACTTTCAAAATTTAGACCAAAAAGCTCACTTTAAAAACTCAACACAAAAGAGTTACTTTAAAAAAAAAAACTCATTTTAAAAATTCAACCAAAAAAGTTTACTTTAAAAAAAACTCACTTTAAAAATTGAGCACAAAAAATCACTTTAAAAATTCAACTTAAAAGACTCACATTAAAAATTTTGCCCAAAAAACTTACTTTAAAAATTAAGCTAAAAAATCTCAATTTAAAAATTCAACCCAAGCTAAAAAATCTCACTTAAAAATTCAGCCCAAAAGACTTACTTTAAAAATTAAGCTAAAAAATATCACTTAAAAAATTCAGCGCAAAAAGTTTACTTTAAAAATTAAGCTAAAAAATATCACTTAAAAAATTCAGCCCAAAAGGTTTACTTTAAAAATTAAGTCCAAGCCCAAAAAATTACTTTAAAGATTAAGCTAAAAAATCTCAATTTAAAAATTAAACCCAAAAGACTTGCTTTAAAAATTAAGCTAAGAAATCTCGCTTAAAAAATTTAGCCCAAAAGACTTACTTTAAAAATTAAGCTAAAAAATGTCACTTCAAAAATTCAACCCAAAATGTTTACTTTAAAAATTAAGTACAAGTCCAAAAAAATTACTTTAAAGATTAAGCTAAAAAAATCTCAATTTAAAAATTCAGCGCAAAATACTTACTCTAAAAATTAAGCTAAAAAATCTCACTTAAAAAATTCAAGGCAAAAGACTTAATTTAAAAATTAAGTTAAAAAATATCACTTAAAAAATTCAACCCAAAAAGTTTACTTTAAAAATTAAGTCCAAAAACTTTTCTCCAAAAAATTCAACCGAGAAGATTTACCTTAAAAGTTCACTCCAAATGAAGAAAGTGTGTGAAAATGAAGTTTCGACTCAATTTATTTATATCATTTCGGGCGAAACGTTTTTTCAGGATTGCATTGTTTCATTTTTGTGTTGGATGGAAAATATTGACGCATTTTCGGCCGAACTTTTAAAAATATTTATGCCAAACTTATAACATAATTCAGCCGAATTATTTTTTCGTTTATTTTAACAGGTGTCAACGATAAACAAAAGTTTTTCCGAATGTAATTTTAATTTGGTCGAACTGTTTTAACCTGCAACTCTGCAACAACTCGGCTCTTGTCAAAAATTTGCATCTTCCAAAATAGACTATAAAAATATATGAAAAAATTATGATTCATTACATTGTTCTGTCTTTTGTTATGAGTAGTTTTTAGATTTTTATTTTATAACTAATATGTTGAGAAATTTGACACTCCGCTAAGCATCTTCAAAATATGCAATTTTTTCATATTGGTTTAATTCAAAAAAATCTACTAATCATGATGTGCATTAGTTGGTTTTGTAAATATAACGATGTCGAAATAGAGTATTTCTATATTGTTGTAACACAAGTTTTTTTCAAAAAATGCCAAGTTAACAAAGAATACACCAGTGCTCAAAAACATGATGTGTTATGAATCCTTTGATTTTTAAAGAAAACACAATCAAACAATTCCTAAGTTGACATATCAAATGTGAATAAAAAATTCCAAAAAATAAGTAATAGAAATTTAATAAAATTTCTGACAAGTTTCATTTTTATTGTAAAATGAAATTCTAAACAGAAAAATTTCTTTGTCTTGCCAAAAGTTGAATAACTTCTAAAAATGTTTTTTTTTTTTTTTTTGTTTTTTTTTTTTTTTTTTTTAAAGAGCAAAAAGTGTAACCCAACTTCACATATCTTAACTGAATACCAATCCAGGCAATCAATGACATGCATTGTGTGTGTCTCCTTCGAAAACTTGTCACTGGTTTCCCTAAATTACCACAACATGACCATTGGATCCGAGCTCAACCCTATAGTATTATCCAAGACATTTCCAATAATCACAGACTCACCTCTTCTCCATTGTTTCTGAAAATGCTCAAGAGTTTTGCCTTGAATGGTTGAGAAATATAAATAGTTGTCTTCATTATCATGTATGTTAGTTGCTCTTATTAGCTTATTAGAAAGTTCAAAACTAGGCTTGAAGCACACAAAACATGGTTGTGAATCTCTTAATTTCGTTGGAAGTTGACAATTCCTAGCAACTTCTTGTGTTTTCCTCTCTATACTCGCAACCCAATTTTCCCCATATTGCGTACACTTTAATTCTAACAATTTATTTGCGCAACAACAACATGGACAGGGGGTAGAAAGATCATAATTAACTTTAAAATCAGGCAATGGTGCAGAATCCAACTGACCTGTCATTTATTATTTTTCAACATCCTCCTCATTCTCTACCTCAACATCCTCAATTGATCTCTTTCTTGAATCACCTCCAAGTTGTGACCCTTCTCCCCAAGGGAGGATTGTTTCTGGTGTCAAATACCCAACCCAGGTTCAATTCCACAATGTGTTACTTATTGTCATGGGCATCCAAATCACAAATGATGTTGTGTGGTCCATGAGTCTAGATATTATTAGCAAAAAGCCTCTCCAATCAATATCATAATTGATGGCTTCCATAACCTTGTAGACTACTTGCTCTTTGCTATCCAACATTGGATCTGGCATGTAATCATCCTCATTCCCCATATAATTTATCGAGTGTGGAGATTCAAAATTTAAATTTTCCCATTCCCCATATAATTCATCGAGTGCCCAAATTCAAATTAAATTTCAACTGACAAATTGAGTTTGTTGTATTGCAAGAAGTTGAGGCGACATCGTCGTCAGAAAAGACACAACACCGGAATGTTAATGATTTGATATATGGAAAGCAATAACCATGTATGGTGTAGGCAAGCATACATACTCTTAAAGTGCATTAAATTCTCAATAGAATTTTAAATATTGCTCCTCTATAGCAATAAATTCTAGGGAAAATCATTCACCTCTTCTATAAATTTACATTAGAACCCCTTTCTTTTCACAAAAATCTCTTCTTACTGATGGTTTTGAATATCCTTTAAAAAAAATGGGTTATAACAACACATAAACCTACAAAAATATAGCCAACATTCAAAGCAAATCATTAAATAATATAAATAGCAAAATTAGATTTTGTAAAAAAAGATAAATCTTCAAAAAACAGTTTTTGTTCCAAATACGGTTTTTGTTAAGTAATCATGATATATGCTAACAATGCCTATAGTTCAAGGACATAAGGTCCATCATAGAAGAATCACCATCATAATTATACTTCATGAGAGATACTTATAGAAATGTACATTGTGCTATTAGAATTCTTTCTTCTCTAGAATGAAGTATTACAACCTATTGCACGGATCAAAGCAATACAATTAGTAATTACATTTTGTGATATATCACTCCAAGCTACTACGCTTGAAAAATTATCATATTTTAAATCATATCATCATATGCAAAAGTGTTTCATTTTAGGAGTATTAACAAAGGTAGATTTGCTTCCCTTTATTTCCAAATGTTCAAGGATGCTCTTTATGTAGCTTCGTAAAGCATAAGTCTCAATAACCTAATATCATAAATTCAAATTTTGAAAAGAGAAATTATGTTCTCGCGAAATCTAACCCTCTAACCCTCTAAATTATGGAGAATTCATTCTGATAATAATGAGCAATAGGACCTAACCTTTGGAAAATGTAAGATGCAAATAAAATAAATTTTGAATATAACGATTATTGATATATGAATATTTTACCTAGATGCAGGTGAAATTAATGAAATCCAAGGTTCTTAATGATGGGTGAACGAGTGTGGTACTGCCAATTGCAGACCAGTGCGACAACCCAGGAGTTTATCTGGCGCAAGATGGGTAATCTTAAACGAGGGAGATTTGGTATGATTTCTGAATTAATGGCTCGCTTCGTCCAAGGTGAAGTTATGGCTGTTTTTATCATGGCACTCTGAGCTATCCTTCCCACTATTAGCATTCTGCCTTCTTGTCCCAAGCTTTGGCTAGCTACGGGTCTTTGTGGAAGGTCAGTCTCTGCAAATAGAGGTAAGTGTTCTGTTTGCACCCCGCATTCTTGTCTTTGGTTTTGTTTAGCTGAGGGTCTTGATGGTAGGTTAGTCTCTGCAATCAGTGGTAAGCTTTCAATTTCCCTTGATGTTAGAATTGTGCCACCCTCCCCGCGCTCTCAGGCCTGTTTTCTGCGATTGAAGTGTTTTCCTGTGCTGTTTTATTGTTCTCCCGACACCACCTTTGGTTTCACTGTGCCTCCCCTCATCGCCTCATCATGGTACACCATCATATGAGGAGTCGCTTCTGGGGGAGCCGAGGTGGCCGAGGGCGTTCGCAGGCAAGCCGTTCTGTGGATCCTGCCCGCCTCCTATTAATATCCCTCCTCTCTGATGGATTTGCCTCCTCTTAGCCTTGCTCGCAGGCCGATTCCGCACAACGCGTTTCAAACCACTCACTTCAAGTTTCAGAGCAATCTTAATAGGCCAGTTATCGCAGCTAATATCACTATTATCTTCTCTGAAGAAGAAATCTCGCCTCAACCTATGGTGCGCATGGCATCTGAGCCTTCTCAGGGCGGTTGTAGAGAGGCGGGCAGTCAGAGCAGTGAGCAGTTTATGGCTGAGGGAAGCCTGGAGAATCGGAAGGGGAAGATGCTTGACAGGGGCGATGCTCCCAGCGTTTCTCTGCCTCCTGAAGCCTTTGTCTCGGTGGACGGGGAAGGTAATTCCAGTGCCACTCATCCCCTCGCGGCACACCCAGGTGGCGAGAATGCAGGAAACGATGATATGTGGATTAGTAATGCGTGTCGGGTGGTGGAGGAGCCTCTGAATGAGGACATGGCAATATAAGGCCACCTGGGCCCACCCAAACATTTTCGGTTTTGCTGATGTCTCGTATGGTCAAGTTCAGGCAGTTTTGGTCACAGTTCTGGTTCGGCATCTACAGCCAGATGGTTTTGTTCTTCTTCTTGGGCAGTGGCAGTACAAAGATCTTTTGGGTTGTTGGACAAAGTTACTGTCTTGCTTTTGGGTCTTGTTTTCTAGCTAGGTGGTTATACCGCCTTATCCTTATGTTATGTTGGTTAATCTCTGGTTTTTACGTCTGCTCTCTAGCTTACTGTAACTGTTTCTCCCTAGTTCTCCCTTTCCTGGGGCAATTTTGCTGCGTTGAGTGTTCTCGGTTGATGTTGTCCGAGGCCTCAACCCCTTGTAATATTATTTTGTTTTTCAGTTAATAGAATTAGTCTTTGCCGAGAAAAAAAGATATATGAATATTTTGTCTGGTAAATTATATTTTAACACATGTTAAAGTTAAATCAAACTATAGTAAATTTAATTTTACTCTGATCACTTTACTTAATATTCATGTACATATTTATTAGTTATTAAATATTCTTCTTCTATATTATAAATTGTTCGATATTCTTCCACTTTATTCATTATCAAGTTGATGTTGTCATTTCTCAATGATCACAATCACACTTAAGTTAGAGAGTATTTAGTCCAATGCCAATTTTTTCATACTAGGTTAAGAGATAATTTCTCAATGAACACAATCACACTCAAGCTCTGGGAGCTTAGGCCCTAGAGTGTAGTTAGGTCAACATGATTTTTTATTTATATTTTGTACATGTACACTAAGGGGGGCATTTGCAAGGAATTTTATGGGTAAGTAAACGAATATTTGGAGGACATGGGTGTGAAAATGGATCTAAGGGCGGCATTTGCAAGGAATTTTATGGGTAAGTAAACGAATAATTGTTGGAGATGGTGTGAAAATGGATTAGGGGTTAATTTAAAATATTTAAGTTGAAGTTTTGTTCCGTTTAAAGTGAGGATGGCATTTAAAAGAAATGAGAAATAATGTTATAGCACTTATGTATATGACTAAAAAGTATTCATTCATATTTCTAAATTATTGATATAGGGTTTTCAATTTATTTTCTATTTTTGAGAGTGAATAATGTGAATAATATTGATAATTAATTTTTATTTATTATTTCTGTTTTTATATTTTATTAAATTAATTATTTTATTATATATTATTTCATGATTATTGTTTTAATAATGTAGGTTAAAATTTAAAATCAACAAATCATTATATATATAAAATATTTTATTTTAATTTAATTTAATTTCCGGATGTTCATATTCTATATCTTTCACTATTATTTTAAGATATATTTAAACTTAATAAAATAATATAATAATAAAATTTAGTGAAAACACTTACAAACTTAATAAACGTTTATACAAGGTTAATGGTCTATGTAATCTTTTATTGTCATAAGAGATTTCAAGGGAATTAAATTAGTGAAATTTTAGTTCATCGACTAGTTTTGAGTCTCGAATGCATACTAATAATAAACGACACTCTTGAAAATATGTAAATTTAAATAATTGCAATATTGAGAAGGACGTTGAGTCGAATACCAAACATCCAGATTCAAACACGTCGCAATAATTGTGTTTTTTTTCACAACAAAAAAGCACAATTTTCATTAATAATAAGAAAATTACATATTGTATCTTCAGCATGTGTGAAATCCAGAAATCACCAGTGAATGGACTAACCATTCAATCCAATAAAGTTTCATATAGTTCAATATTTACAATAAAAAGCCTAATATTTACATATATATGTAAAAGCATAATTGTCCAATAAGTGCATAGAGATAGATAAAAAAGATATCAAAAATTACAAATGATCTATGCAGATAATTCTAATATAATCCCATCCAGCTCAATGAATGGTCGGTTGAAAAATTGGTAGAACTCTCGATCTCGGAATTCCTGAATCAACCACTACCCCCTGATATGTTGTGTGGCCTCCTTGGAAATAAAATCAGCGACCACATTCCTTTCCCTATATATATGAGAGCATACAATAAAATCAAAATGTGATTTTAGAGTGATGACTTCATCCAGTAAATCCCTGAGCATGTGCAAGTGACAATGATATGCGGAATTGATCTAGTTTATAACAAGCTTTGAGTCCCCATAAATCTAAATTTTGTCGAAGTTTTGTTCCAGAGAAAAAATGAGAAGGTATCTGGGACAATTAAGTTCAACATAGTTGTTAGTGCCCCTCCCTAGACCCACTTTGATCTTGAAGTAATGTGAACATTAATGTGAAGTATTCCCCCCCCCACATCTATTGATCTATGTCGACCCATCGAAATAAGCCCAGGGGATATTCTTCTTAATTACTTTGAGAGTGATGACCCGGGCGAGGTGGTGCCCAGTGTCTTCAAGGACCAAATTATAAATAGCAGCAATATAGTTGCAAGTGGTCGGCTAATGGGTCGTTGAATCTTGAAAAATAATGTGATTCCTGGTCATCCAAATACCCAAGCAAACAATCAGAAGGAGGTTTCTGATTTTTTGTGTAGCAACAACATTCCACCAGTTTTTCCAGGCACCAAATAAATGAGGCCCATCCCATCTGAGCACAATGTTGAGGGAGGCAGTGATATGAAACCACACCTGGCCAGCCACTGGGAAATGAAGGAATAGGTGATCAATATCCTCAACATTTTCCTTGCAAAGGCAGCATCTAGACGGACCATGAAAGGATCGATGCATTAGATTAACTTCTGTGGGCACTTTATTCGATAATATGCACTACATAAATAGACAGGTTTTGTGAGGAGCCTTAAGCTTCCATAGCGGGAACCACCACCAGCTCGCCTCCACCAGATCTAGAGTATTAATAAGTGTTTTGTATCCATCCTTGGGGGTATATCGACCATGTGGTGCAGTTTCCCAAATGATATCATCTTCCTATAAAGTAATCATGATATTAGCTTCCTCCAATGCACCAATAAAACAATGCCACACCCTGCTCCATCTACCCAGAATCCCGAGATCCAGTGCATTAGACCATTTCTGGGAGATCCAGTTTGAGTTTCTAGCATTTGTTATATGAGAGAGTTAGGTTATGCCTTCTGTTGCAAGGATTTGTCGAAGCTCTAGTGGTAGTATGTGTGCATTACCGCATCTAGACCAGGCATCTATACCCAGTCACACCTGCTCACCATTTTCAATTCACCAAGCCAATCCTTGCTTAATGGCATTGATAGACTGCGAGATAGCCTTCCAAATGATATATGCACTAGTAATGCCTTGGGCTAGCCTGCGAATCCAGTGCATGATAGATAGAGGGTGAATGTATTTAAAAAAAAACCATCTCCTTCCATAGACTATCCGATGTGATAATCTGCCAACCCATCTTCGCAACGAGTGCCTTTGCAAATAAATGCAGATCCTTTCTACCCTATCCACCCCATTTTTTTCGTTTCCCAATTATGTCCCAGAACCTAGGCAAAATTCCATCCAACATTTTCCCCCCTACATAAGAAATGACTACAAATTTGTTGAATTCTGTTGATTATGCCTTTTGGTATCTAGGCAAGGGTCATCCAATATACTGGGATGGCCTCTAGTACATATTTGATCAAGATGATCTTGCTCGCTCTGGAAAACCATCTCTGTTGCCATATGTTAACGCATTCTTCAATCTTTGCAATGATCCATGTCCAGTCTGCAATACGATAACCATTTGGCTTGACCCTGAATCTGAGGTACTTGAGACCCATCTCTAGTTCTCGCCTAACAAATTGAAAATGATGTATAACATGTCTTGCTCATTTTGTAAGCATGACACTAGAAAAATGGTGGTTTTGTTGAAGTTGGGCTACATACTTGTAGCTTTACAAAACAGGATATAATTTTCTTGAAACAAGTGGTAACACGGATAGAACCATTTAAAAAAATAAGAACTTCGTCTACAAATAATAGATGTGAGAGATAGGAAACTTCAGATATCTTTACACCTCCCAATGAGCCTGCAACACGAGCTTTTGTTAATAGTCTACTTAGCCCCTCTATGATCAATAGAAATAACAATGGTGTTAATGGACATACCTGTCGCAGAGCACGCTCAGCATGAAAAAACCCAAATGCGGCCCCATTGCTGAGAATGACATATGATGACGATGTGAAACGACACATGATCCAATTTATGAAAGAGTGAGGGAAACCAATATGGGTAAGAATAAGATGAAGATATGTCCAACTGCCTTGGTCAAAAGCCTTTGATAGATCAATTTTTAGAACGATACTCTTAATATTCTTAATGTTGATCCCTTCTTGAGCTATCCTAATGGCTTCATGTATCTAGAGTTCATTTAGAAAAGTGAATTGTTCTTGGAAATCATCTTGGATAAAATAGGTTTAATGTGGTTAGCAATAAATTTTGAAATTATTTTGTGTATACAATTGCATAGGGATATGGGATGGTAATCATCAAAGGTTTGAGGGTGATCAGCTTTGGGAATGAGAGCAATAAAGGTCGAGTTGAAACCTTCATGCATATGGCTGGAAAGTCCACAATCCTTAATAGCCAATAGCAGACCAGGCCCAATATGATCAAAGAAGGTAAGATAGAATTCCATAGGCCATCCATTAGGTCTCGGGCTCTTATCTCTTTTGAACCATTTCAGGACAACTTCAATTTCTCCCAGAGTCACCAATTCATTTAGAGTCTTTGTATCATCTACCTCCACAAATCTAGGAATCGATTCAACAATGCGAAGTATCTCAGTAATGGTAGCTTCCCTAGGTGCTTTGAATATTTCCGAGAAATGCTTGATGCCCATATCTACAAGCTGGTTAAAGGTGGCCTCCCTACTTGTTTGATCCCTTAATGTCCAAAATATGTTAATTATTTTCCTCCCCCTATCACATTTTTCAAAAAACATTGAGTTTTCGTCCCCAGCCTTTAGCCATATCTCTCTGCTCTTCAATATCCATGTCTCCTCTTGCTGTCTCAGGAGGCGAATCTTTTCAGTTTCCAATCTTATCAGGTGGTCCTTAGTTTCAGTGTTTGTATAACTTGCAGTAGCCAAGTTTTCCTGCTCTGTAATATCAGATTCAGTTTTTTGAATGGTGGCCTCATCCTTTTTCTTTTTTTCTTTGGCCCATCTAATGGTTTTGTGTTTGATACGAGCTAAATTGCTTGTAATCACTTCAGCTGGTGAAAATTTATTGTCTTGTCCACAGCCAGTCCAGGAATCCATGACTAACTTATGAAAATTTGCTTCAGCAAGCCAAGTGGCATTAAATTTGAATGGGGAGTTTGGCTTATGACTGGAGTTCATAATTTCCATAAAGATCGGGGAATGGTTAGATATACCCCCCGATCCCACCCATTGTCGAATTCGGTTCAACTTGGATAGCGTGCTTTAATCATGAAATAGTACAGTCTTTTGGCCAAAGCATTCTCTCTAGTTCTCTGATTCCTCCAAGTCGACAGAATCTTAGCCAAGTCAATGTTCATGAGGTTGTTGAAGTCCATCAGATATTCAAAATAAGCCGTCAAAGGGTTAGTATGTACTCTATTTCCCCAAGATTCAACATGACCCAAAGAGAAGTTTAGGTCTCCCAAATGATTAGATTATTCGACTGCATGAAATCTGCACTCAACGACTTGTCCCAATAAGCCTCCCTATTATGGCAAGGACCATATATATTAATCAGCCTTAGGGATATATCGATATCAATGGCTTTGAAATCAGCCCCGAAATATCCTTCACCCCCTAGATATTGTCTAGCTTTATAGTATTTTGTTGAAACCCAATGCACATACCTCAAATCTCCCTCTTACATCCAAATTGTGGAAATTCCAATCCAGAATCATATTCGACATGATCTTTTTAATGGAGACCCCATCACCCAAAGTCTCTTATAGTAATAGAACATCAATCTTATCTGATCCTACAAACCTCCTAAGAGCCAGTTTCTTATCTGGGCTGGCCAAACCCCTGCAGTTGAAGGAAAGGCACTTCATGGGGTAATCCTATCAGGGTTTCCTTTTTCTCTAAGAACCTAGTAAATAGGAGTCTGTATGCCAGTCACTGCCTCAATACCCGCTCGCCAAATGGCTTTGGATAAATTTGATTATCTACCCCTAGGCAGTTTGAGGGCTCTAGAGGGAATAGGGTCCTCACCTAATCCGAAAGTGAGGGTTCGAGGAAGGGGTATTGATCATAGATTGTATCTATGGGAGCCAATGGAGCTAGAATCCTCCCTAATGGGATTTGAGAGAGGGTCCAAGGTAATGGTCGGAACATATTTTAGTGCAGAGGGGGGCGTTGATACCACAGGTTAGTTAATGAAACTCAATTTACATGCGTCAATACCCAATCCCGAAACAACTAATGATGACAATGCATTTTCAGTATTCATAAAATTTTGAGAAAAGGGGAGAGAGGAAAAGAGTACCCAAAAATAATTCAGGGCCCCTTGATCATGAGCGAGTGACCAAGCATGAAAAGTCCGGGAGCCCTCTTATTGAGATGCCTCCACATCCATTCTCTACCTTGACTTGGGTTCCTCTAAATGTGTTGCAGGAGTTGTTTCAGCCTTTGAAGTAGTATGGGTACCCGCAGAGACAAATTTTCGTAGGATTTCAGGATGATGCCTGGTGATAAGAGGGTAGTCTTTGTACAGGTGTACCACCTCATGACACCTCCTACAACGAAATGGTATCCCCTCATAATCCAAAATCTACCAATGAATAATATCCCCAAGTTGGAGCCGGTAACTCTCCACCAGACCTTCTCGCATGTCCAAGTGCACCAATATTCTGGCTATGGACGAACATCCTGTATCAATGTAGGAACTGTCGTGGTCCACATAGACGCCAAGATCATCCATGATGCATCTAAAAATATCCTTGGACCATACTTGTAATGGAAACCCTGGAATCCTTACCCATATTGTCCCTGCCCCCAATTTTTCCTTCTCCGGGTCGAAAAGGGTTGACCATCTCTTAAGAAGCACTGGTGTCATCTCAATGTGCCAGTATCTTGTTAAAACCTAACTTATTGGTTCCAACTATGGGAATATGATTACAAACTGTCCCCAGGTCATGGTAATAACCACTGGTAACTGGTCCATTAAGTGACCCCAGATCTCTACAGTCCACCTTTTTAAACGTGCAAGGGTATAGTTTCGATCTCGGACTCTTCCCACCAGCACTGTGCTTTCCATGAGAGAAGCTTTGTCTATGATGATACCTTCACCAAAAACCAACATACGCCCCCTTTCACACACCTTGGAGCACTTGGATTTTTTATTACCTCCTGGCCTATGACCTTGTGATACCCGTTGTTAATCATCCTCCACCTATTGGTTATCATCTGAGTGATTCCATCGAAACATCTAGAGATGCAAGTTATAGGAGCAAGTCTCGAACCTTGAGGGTCAGCTACGGATACACTAGGTGTGTTATAAGTTGGATTTACCCCTCCATAAGTGTCAATACCTGCACTACTCGCGCCTCTGTCCACCACGCATGAGACACCCTGTATATTTGTCACAAATCCTTGCTGCTTTGCCTAGTATTGTAGTTATGTAGGCGAAGGGATATTCAAGAAAGGTTGTGCATGTTCCTCCCTTAGGTTGATTAAAACCTCATTAACCGTTAAGCCCGGTTGTGTAAACCCTAAACCATTTAGGGTAGCCTCCATCTCCTCCATTTTCGAGTTATAAGCGACAACTTAGGCCTCTGGTGACAGGTGTGGTTTTGGTGGAACCCCTCCTCGCATCTTATGTGTCTCTTCAACCCATATTTTGGATGGCACCATGGTATCGGATGACTAATATACTAATTCCCCATCCATGCAAACGTCGTTTGCTTCTCACCGGTTACTGTTCCGAGTTGTTGTTCACAAACCCCACCCCCCCCCACCCAATGAACCCAGCTCAATTAACTGCAAACCCACCATTCGATTCTATGTTGTTGACCCTAAACTCCTGTTGGTCTAAGAAAACTGCCAAAAACTGCCACAATAGTAAAACCTGAAGGGTGAGTCCATCCAGCGGTTGTCTTCGTAAACCACTATGTTTTACTATTACGCCTCTTGGATTAATGGTAAATCCTCTCCTATCCTCGTCGGGATAAAAATGGATTAACCATTCTGTTCACTACCAAAATTGTCGACCTAGGGTTTCAACCCTGTGCGAAACCCCATTTTCGCGGCTCTCGTATGGTTTCAATGCTTTTTCTATGCCACCATTATGTTATCTATAGAACAAGATAGAATTCACATCATATTATTATATATATTTTCTTCATACACATATTAATTAATTACATTACATTATTTTGTATTGTAAAAACAATTAATAAATTTATATATACTTAATTTTTAAGTAAAGAAGAATTGATATTTGAAAATAAAACTAAATTAATTAATTCAGAATAAAACTAATGCGAAAGAAATATATAAAAATTTACATGAATTTTATTGGTTCAAATGAATATGGGTAATTGGCTCTAGGAATCAGTTGGCATGCAACGGCTGAATTTTACGGGTGTCACGAAGTGATTTGCAGTGGAATCTAGGTAAAATAATTTTCCACCGTAAACATTCATTGTTAAAACTCGAAAGTGGCACTTCAGTTGCAGAAACAGTTCAATTTGACAAGAGATTGCGAACGAGCCGTGGTGTTCTCCTGGCGGCTCTCATTGTTTCCTTCCAACCTCTTCATGATCCCTCTGCAATTAAACAACTCTTATAAAAAATCATTATGGGAGATTTAGAACTACATTGTTAGAAGACGCAAGAAAAGTAATATGATTTCATGTTCGAACGAAATATCATCAAACCTTTCGGTGGTGGAAAATAATGATCGTCATCAATCTCAGACGATGAAGAAAAGGTCGCACGCATTCAAGCTTTTGTTATCATGGGGAAACTGAGTAATGAGAGGAGAAGTAAATATAAGCAGAGAAGAAAGGCCATTATGATAATGTGTCCCTTTATTATAATTGATCAATCTGTTGGTATCACTCACCCAACAATCCAAATATGTATATGTGTGTGTATGGGTTGTCGCTCGCCCAACAATTCGAATATGTATATGTGTGTGTATGGGAAGAGAAGAAGGAGAAACAAAACAATATAAGGCTCTCTTTTTATATTTCAACTTCAACAAAACATATTCGACTTCAACGCTGAAGCCGAACACGTTGTCTTATGACCCTGAAATCGTTTAGGATTTCAATTTCAATTCACTTCAAAAAATTATGCACGCCAATGCCATTCTGAAATTATAAGCGACTATGTTTGAAATGGTCGAGGAGGTGGCATTGAATACGAGTAAAAGCTGCATTAATGATCTAGGTGGATATCGGTTTCCTTAATTGTAGAACAACTTACTATTTTTGGCAATTTTTTCGGGTCCTAAACTTCCGAAGCCGTTTTGAGGGACTAAAAGACGTTTTTAGGGAAAATGGAGAGACCAAAGAGTCTCAAGCTAATCATTTGCTTTCTTCTCATCCTCTTCTTCATTCGAGATCTTCGAAACGAGGTATGATGATAGTCAAACGGAGATCGCATGCCAAAGTTATGACCCCGGGAAGTTGATGTACCAATTTACCCAAATGGGGCCCACAGTTTTGGCACTTCATCTTTCGGGTTATATTTTTGGATGTTTAGGGTTTTCCATTATTTCTCAATAATAAAGAGACCTTTGAGCCTCATTGTAACACAGTGCAAAGACATGTAGCCGTCACATCTCTTCTCAAAGATAAGCTACCATCGCCTAAGCTAATTTATTTCCATTTTTGTTTGTAAGCATATTTAAGCTATTTGATATTAATGAAATGAAGTGTTATTTATGTTTCATCTATGTATTTATGGTTATATATGTGATTTGTTGCATTCATGTTTAAGTTCTAATCAGTGGTATCAGAGCAGTCTGTTCTTTCTCTGTTTTTCTTTGCATGTCCCCAATAAGGTCTGGATATAAGGAATTAGGGCTCAAACTGCTCAAAACTTTGCGAGACCAACCTCGCAAATCCCAACAACCTCCCATGGTGGAAGAGAATAAAGATGAGGGGGCAGAAGATCCTTTCAAAATATTGCTTGAAGAAGCCCTCGAAAAAACCTCGCAAATCCCGACATCCTCCCATGGCGGAAAAGAATAAAGACAAGGGGGCAGAAGATCCTTTCAAAATATTGCTCGAAGAATCCTCGAACAACAAAAGAATTCGATGATGGACAAATTTTCCCAGATCCTTCAGGGGCTACCCAAAGGCGACACATCTTCTTCCAACAGCCACTCTAGAAGCGCCACACCCTTGAAGGTACAAGTTCTATTTGACATCCCCATATTTGAAGGTCAGATAGATATAGACACCATAGATAAATGGTTAAATTTGCTAGAAGAATATTTTTCTATTCATGATTTTTCTAGCCAGGAAAAGGTTACTTTTTCACTCCCCAAAACCACCCCTTACGTCAAGGACTTGTGGGAAACCTACTGTGAAAAGAAGGATGAAAGTACATGTAGATTTTTACTTGTAGATTCAACATCTTATGTGATATGCTAAAACACAAGACAAGAATCTACTCTACTCTTTAGTGGAAACCAAAATTGATCGATAAAAACAATAAGTAGAAAATAAAGAATATCAATTGCACATAACACAATATTTCTCTAGGGAAAGAAATTGATAAAAACCCTGACTATCTATATTACATTAACTAGAATATCTAAGAAGAAAATACAATGCTTGTTTAACCCGGACAATTCCTGCACTAGTACAATCTAACTCTCTGCCTCACAAGCCAGCTCAAACCAACACTTAGCCAATTTTGTTGCCTTCCAATCCCCTACTTCCTTACGTCATTCCTAAGAGAATTAGCTCATATTTAATTGGTAAATTCTCTCTCCATAATTGTGCAATCCATCAATATTCCCCCAACTGATTGCATGCAACATCTGTACAACTTGAAAAATTATACAAGTGATAGTACATTGTCCCTAGACTCTAATATCAACTAGATCTTCCTCTGAACTAACATGCATGAGTTATTTACGAGTGAATCTTCAGTTAACTGGTGAACCAATGAAGTTGCACTAGTTTCCGTCCCCACTACTGAGTTAATTAATTACAACTCAAATGAACTCAACCTAGACACCTAAAATTTAGGAACCACTCTACATGACTCTAGATAGACTTCCAACTCAAATTTACTGATCCAACTAAGTCAACTTAACTTATTTAACTACTACAAGTTCCTAAGAGAATAGAATTACAATTTAATTCAAGGAAAAATTAAATTATAATTTTTGTTGATGTTATTTTTAACCTTTCTTGTTGTTATTTTAAACACTCACTCTCAACAAGAAAGGAATTCAACTCTATCTCAATATGGTACCGTTGGAATGTTCTGCATGCAATAGTTCTATCTAGTGTTGTTGTTGTTGCAACTTCTGAAACTAAAAAAGCATCCAAAATGAATCAGTATGATTCATCTCTCACTAAAAACTAGCTACTGCATTGTCTACTAGCTATTGCATTGTCTACTAGCTACTGCATTGTCTTTGACTGCTACTAGCTACTGCATTGTCTATTGAAAACTCTGTGTTGTTGCTAACTCTGCACTATGCCATCTACAATTTTGCCAACTCTACTTTGCTCTCCCTAGTATCTGGTTGTTGCTAGTCTCTTCCTCTATCACTCTGACATCTAACTGCATCAACTTCCATTGATCCATCCTGCTACTATGTACTGGGGGCTCCCATAGCAAGGTAATGATCAATGAGACCAAACATCTCAATGGACCTTGCCCAAATTTCTTCACTCTTGGGACTATTGCTTCACATCGTCCCACCTCTCACCTATAGGTATGGTTGCATGTGCTCCCTCTACCCACTTGGCTCAAAATTTCCCCCTACTGGAGATTTATGTTTGAATGGATGTCTCAACTTGGTCTCCTCTCTGCTTGTCCAATTGTGGCTACTCCACAACCTTTTGAGGTTGTTTCTGAGGTTGCATGTTGAGAGATAATTCACTCTCCTTCTCAACCACTAAGTCTCTAACCTTTTCCTTGCTCCTCAAGGCTTTTCATGCATCTTCAACCTCGAGAGCATACAGGTTCTTGACTCGCACACCGGTTTGTTTCATATGTCCTGTGGCAATGTGTCTAAGGAAAACCTTCCCTTTGCTAAATAGCACATCACCTGGGCACTTTGGAAACTCAAATCCACTCTGTAAATGTCCCATCATCACAAAATTTGCTGGAAAAAAAGGAGTTGATTTTAAATCAGTGATATCTTCCTCATCCAACTCTGATTCGTCCAATTTTTTTTTGAAATTTGGGTATTTTTCGCAAAGAATCCATATCTTCTATTTGTTTTTGAAAAAATTTCTAGATCTGCTTTGCAAACTCGCCACCCAAAAAATATACCATGTAGATTTTTACTTGTAGATCCAACATCTTATATGATATGCTAAAACACAAGACAAAAATCTACTCTACTCTTCAGCAGAAACCAAAATTAATTGATGAAAACAATAAACAGAAAAGGAAGAATATCAATCGCACATAACATAATATTTCTATGGAGAAAGCAATTGCTAAAAACCCCGACTATCTATATTGCATTAATTAAAAGATCTGAGAAACAAATACAATGCTTGTTCAACCCGAACAATTCCTACACTAGTATAATCTAACTCTATGCCTCACAAGCCATCTCAAGCCAACACTTAGCCAATTTTTTTGCATGCCAAGCCCCTACTTCCTGCGCAATTCCTGAGAGAATTAGACCATATTCAATTGGGAAATTCTCTCTCCATAACTGTGCAATCCATCCATAGGCCCACAACTGATTACATGCACCATATATACAACTCAGAAAATTATACAACGGATAGTAAAATATCCCTAAACTCTAATCTCAACTATGTATTCCTCTGAAATTATGTGCATGAGTTATTTATGAGTGAATCTTCAGTTAATTGGTGGAGCAGTGAAGTTGCACTGGTGCCCGTCTCCACTACTAGACCTCCTACTAGTTCCTCCAACTATTTGAACTAGTTTAATTGACTTTAACTCAGTTAGAATGAGTGAATTAATTACAACTCAAAAGAACTCAACCTAGACCCCTAATATTTAGGAATCACTCTACATAATTCTAGATAGACTTCCAACTCAAATTTATTGAGCCAACTAAGTAAACTTAACTTAGTTAACTGCTACAAGCTACTATGAGAATAGAATTACAATTTAATTCCTAATTTAATTCAAGGAAAAATTAAATTAGAATTTTTATTGATGTTATTTTTAACATTTCATGTTGTTATTTCAATAGTACACCCTCACTATTTTCAGGCACACCCACTTGCGATTCATTTTGGGACACCATCAAGGAGAATTATTACCTTGTTGGGAGCTATGAGGATAAATACATAAATTGGACCATGTTGTGGCAGGGAAGGGACCAAGACGTGTCAGAGTTTACCAATGTTTTTCATAGCCTTCAATGAAGTTGGGTATCAATGATTTTGAGCGACATTTGGTACTCAAGTACCGCGACTATCTACACAGATACATCCAAGACGAGATGGAGTTCCTAGACATCTCCTTGCTCAGTAAGCCGTACCGATATGCTGTCAAGATTGAGCAGAAGTTTAAACAAAAGAAGCAAGACTTTAGATCTACGAATCTGAAGCAAGGTAAAGGTGCCCCCAAATCACATAGCAAAGGACAAAGCCAAGGCGGGGCAACATAGGACAACCTGTCAAATACACAAGCAAAGAACAACACCCCAAAGATGAAGAAGGACATGTGAAAATGGTGTGAATTCCATAAGAGCTCCATTCACAACACAAGTGAGCGTTGGACCAAGCAGTCACTAGTGGTCGAGCTGAAGGCTTTCGAATCAGACGCATGTTCCAACTCTAAGTCAAAACCCAAAAAGGGGAATGACAAAGGGAAGCAGATCATTGACACAGAGCCTAGTTCCATCATGGCCACCATCAAGATCCAGCAGAATGAACATGAAGATCCAGAGGAGGGGGAATGCCTCTTCCACTCACAAATGTGAGTGAAGGGTTCTTCGCTGCAGTTCATTGTCGACAACGGGAGTCAAAAGAACCTAATTTCAGTAGTGGTCATGAAGTGGATGATTCTACCAACTACAGCACATCCGCATTTGTACACTATTAGGTAGCCTCACCAAGGACGATATATTTGCGTCATCCAACAATCTTGCCTTCCCTACAGCATCAAGCCCTTCACGGATGAGGTACTATGTGATGTTGCTCCTCTTGAAGTTTGTAATGTGTTATTAGGAAAACCATACTTGTCAAAGCGGCATGTTGTATATGAGTATAGAACTCGCTCTGTGATTATTACTTTGGGGAACAATTTGTATAGGATACCGGAGGTAGCCCCACTTACCGCCATCTTTTTCATCTCCGCAAAGAAATGCAGTAAGATCATTTCACAGACCAAGAAAAATTATTTCCTTGTGATTCACCCTCAGGGCAAGAAGAAGATTGTGGCCACGGCTTCCAAAAGGGGATCCTCCACACAGCAGTCGCAGATGGACAAGGTTGTGGAGGAGTACAAGGACATTTTTACCCCACTTATGGGGGTACCTTTGCACTGTCAAATCAATATGACCCCGGGTGTGCCACTACTTAATGGTCTGATCTATCCACACTCTATTCTAGAGAACGATGAGATCAAGAGGCAGATTCAAGAGTTGTTTCCAAAAGGGAACATTAGGCCAAGGTCATCACCTTGTGGGAGCTCAATTGTATTGGTTTAGAAGAAGGACGGGACCTGGAGAATTTGTATTGACTATCGGGCACTGGACAAGATCACTGTCCAGAATAAGTACCCAATCCCACGGATTGATGACCTTATGGACTAGCTTAAGGGGGGCAAATATTTCAGCAAGATTGACTTGAAGTCTAGTTATCACAAGGTTCCTATCGAACCCTCTATGTGGAAGACTGCCTTAAAATCCAAGGAGCACCTTTTCAAATGTTTGGTCATGTCTTTCAGGTTGACAAATTCCCTTGCAACCTTCATGAGGTTGATGGATGACATCTTGTGACCCTTCACCAATGCATTTGTGGTGGTGTATTTAAATGACATCTTGATCTTTAGCCAGAGTCAAGAAGAGCAACTCCACCATATTCGACAAGTCCTTCAAACCCTACGACAACACAAGTTGTGTGCCAATCTGGAGAAATGCACTTTTGGCATGACCAAGGTTCAATATCCGGGGTACATCATTGATGAGCAGGGTGTGCATGTGGACCCATCCAAGATACAAGTCATTTGATATTGGCCAACCCCAACCACTATAACAGATCTCTGCAACTTTCTAGGCCATGTTAATTTCTACCGCAAGTTCGTGTTGCGGTTCTCTCATATCACTTGGCCTTTAAGTCAAGTCACTAAGGGCAGAGAAAAAGCAAAGTTATTTTGGTCTAAAACCCAACATAAGGCATTTTCTGAGTTGAAGCTGCACCTCTACTCTGCACCAATGCTCACATTACCAGACGTGCAACAACTATTTGAAATTGAGACAGATGCCTTCGACTATGCTATTGGTGCAAGTCTTACTCAACAAGGGCATCTAGTGGCTTACCATAGTGAGACACTTTTAGATACAGTCCAAGAGTATACCACCTATGACAAATAAATGTATTCCATTGTGCAGTTCTGTCATTAATGGAAGCATTACATTATGGGGAAGGAAATGGCCATCCACACAGACCACCGACCCCTGCAGTTGATACAGACACAAGGAAAATTGCAAAACAATCACCATCAGAAATGGTCCACAAACCTGTCAAAAATACCATTTGAGCATTAAGTACAAGAAGAACGACACTAATAATTTTGCAGACAGCCTAAGCCAACCACCAGTCATGGAATTGATCATTGTTCTTGACTCTTGTGGTTACGAGACTTAGGGGTGGCCGCATCTTTACAAGAGCGATCCAGAATTCGGCAGCACATACCAAACACTCCTGGAAGGTAAGCAAGTTCCAAATTTTGACCTCCAGGATGCACTGTTATGCCACCTGTGACACATTTGTGTTCCTTCAAGTGAGCATGCTAATATTATTTGGGAGGCATGCTACAGTTAGGTCACTGGACATTTCGGAGTAGAGAAAATAGTGGGAGTACTGCAGAAGTATTTTTATTGGCCAAACCTTTGTCAGGATGTTGGGAGGTACATTAAATATTGCACTATCTATGCCATTTCCAAACCAACCATCAAGAAGCAAGGCCTATATACTCCTCTTCGTACTCCTAGTTGACCTTAGGAATCCATCTCCATGGATTACATGTCGGGCCTTCCTTCTTCTAAACACAACAATCACTGCATTTTTGTGGTTGTCGACAAATTCTTTAAGATGGCCATTATGGCGGCCTCTAAGAAGAGTATCACATCATAGGCCATTGCTAAGCTCTTCTTTGAGCAAGTGTGGGTACAATGTGGGATCCCACAGACCATTGTGTTAGATTGGGACAAAAAATTTCTAAGTGCATTTTGGTCAAGTCTCTGGTCGATGTTGGATACTAAACTTACTAAGTCCACGACTTTCCATCCCCAAACTGATGGCCAAACAGAGGTTGTCAATAAGATGATTGTACACATTTTGTGCATGTATAACTCGAAGCATCCACACACATGGGACAAAAACCTCCCCTATGTCCAGCACAACTACAATAGAGCTCTTGATCTGATAATCACCCTATGAGTGACCTCAGTTAAAGATTTATTAAATGAAGGTATTACAGACTCATGTGCTGGTGTGTGTGTGTGTCTATGTTATTTAAGCAACGGATCGATCAGATTGCCAATACACAGATAATTGAATGGAAAGACAGCAAAGAAATACAGTAAGAAAATACAAGAACATAAGAAATTAATAAGGAGTTCACCCTATACTCCAAGGCTACATCTCCGGTCCAGCTTCAGTGGTGGCCTTATTTTATTGTGTTTCAAGCAGAGAATTACAATGCTGGAGCTCAATATGAGTCACCTGAAACAGATTTGCTTGGCAGGGTGCTTCTTGGATTCCCCAAGCCACTGGAGTGCACAGACTCGTTTACCTACCCACTTTGTGACCTTCTAGTCTACAATGGAAAGAGTCCAATGTGGTGCTTAGTCTAGACAGATCCTCTATGGGATGGCTTGAATCCCTCAAGCTCTCTGGTGCTCGACGTTGCCTTTGGTCAGCTCAGCCCGCTGTCCTCTTCTGCTTTTGCTTCACTATATTTTCCCCTGTGTTCTGTCCTCCTCTCGGGATTCTGGTTCCTCTGTCTCTCTCTCTGACTGACTGTCTGGCTGTGTATTCTATCTATGTTCATGTCTTTAATCCATTTGTTTCCATGTCTGTTCAATTCCTCTTCTACCTCCGTCAAATCGCCTTCTACAGCTGCGCTTGGAGTTCCCTGGCTCGGCGTCATCATCAGCTCATAGGGAGTGGCCACATGTCCTCCTGTAACGCGCCAGCCTGCTTTGTTGGTTCGGTTCTTCGATTACATCGTGGATGAAGTCTTTCTCCACCGTGGTGGTCAAAACAGACTTCAAATCCTTCTAAATCACGACTCATTCCTTCGTCAATTCCGCTTCCCCCATCGGGCGCGATCTCAACCATTAGATCTGGGGCCTCCAGATCCGACGCCATACGCATGTTTCGTGCGGTTGACTTGCTCAACCGTTAGCACGCGATCAGCGACGGTTTTCTCTCTCCTTCGCTTGCCACGCATCGATCGTTGAGTGGGATCGCTCCAATTTCTCCAAAATCGCTTACCGTTTGAGGGCGCCCCGATCAATACCGTTGGTTTTTCGGAGTGCAGGTCCCGCTTTATCCTTTAGCACTTTTTCACTTTTCTCCTGCGGTTCTCCGGCTCCCCACATGTCTGAGTGCTTAGGGCTTCTCCATTTAGGCCCTTTTAATCATGCATCAAAATCCACCTCTGTTTCCTGATCTGGGGCTCCCAGGGGCTAATTCGGCCTCCTACGCAATCTCCATGGGCCTCGGTAAGCGCGCTTTGACTGGGGTCCTCGTCATTCCATGCTGGCTGCCATTGCCACTGGTTCAGGGTGTTTTTTTATCGTTGTTTTGGAATTTTTTTTAGAAGTTTGTCCCGACTTGGTACAACCATGACTTTGTTTATTCTCTCTTTATAGATCCAATTCGGATCACGACCTTCCCACTGAAAAGCTTTTAGACCACCAAAAGTTGGTTTTCTTTCAAGCATCGACTAAGTGAGGGTACTACTGTCTCACTTGCCCAATCTCAATCCACTTTGCACTGCTCGGCTTCGAACCTTTAAGTCCAATTCTAAGGTACTCAACATCTCCTTTGCGCGTCGTCCTCACCTTCCTGTCCAAGACTATGTCTTCCTACAATTCGTTAAGATATTTAGGTAGCAAGTCATCAATAGAAGGCAATTGACTTTGCTCTTCAGGATCCTCAATTAGAGAAGGTTCAAACAATCTCAAGCAATCTGCATTTACGACTGAGTAGATGTGCATGTAAGCTAGTAGATCAAGGTGAAAATAATTTTCACCAATCTTCTCAAGTATCCTAAAAGGTCCATACCTGATAGGCTTTAGCTTTTTACCTTCACCTTGCATCCTGTCCTTGCTGATATACAGCCAGACTTGGTCTCCAACTTGAAAACTATGCTCCATCCAATGCTTGTCATGCCTAGCCTTATATTTGGCTGGCTCTTTTTCAGTTGTTCCTGTACTGTCGGTGGATCTCCTGGATTTGTTCAATGAACCTAGTTTCCTTGTCCACATCATTGTGTCCATCAACCATGGTATCTTTACCAAAGACAAAATCCAAAGGAGACCTTGGTATGAAACCAAAACAGGTCTCAAAAGGAGATCTCTGTGTAAAAGAGTGTTTTGCTCTGTTGTAAGCATGCTGCACATAATACAAATGTTCATCCCAAAGCTTAGGATGTTTGCTGTAATATCCCTTGAGTAACTAGATCACTGTCTTGTTAACTACTTCTGTCTGGCCATTGGTTTGTGGATGAAAAGCTGGAGTTTTCTTTAGTTGGGTGTCCATCAGCTCCCACAAACTTGACCAAAACTTCCCCACAAATCGGGTGTCTCGAACAAATACAATAGAAGTGGGTAATCCAAAATGAACCCATACATGTTCAAAGAATAATTTTGGGGTTTGTTTAGTTGTAATCTGTTTATTACAAGGTATCAAAATACACATTTTGCTAAACCTATCCACAACCACATACAGATAATCATGACCTTTCCTAGATTTAGGCAGTCCTCCAACAAAATCCATGGAAACACTTTCCCAAGGGTGAGAAGGAACTGGTAATGGAGTGTACAAGCCTAGTTTTCTAATATTGGGCTTGCTTTTATCACACATAGTACACCCTCTTACATATCTAGAAACCGTCTCATTCATTTTCGGCCAATAACAAAATCTTTGCAGTTGTGAAACTATTTTACTTACCCCAAAGTGACCTGATATTAGAGAAGTGTGTGCCCCTCTAATTATCTTTACTCTCTCAGTTTGTGAAATTAGAGTTTCCCACAGTGATATAAGAGTCAGTCCTTCACATGATAATACAATTCTTCTACCTTTTTGCCTTGACTCAAAGTTGCATATACATCTTTAAAGCCTATATTTTGAGCATATTGTTCAATGTAGCTTTCATGTAGCACATAATTATGCTTGAGTATAGTAGATGCATTTATAATGGGTCTAGATAACATATCTGCAACTTTGTTATGTATGCCCTTTTTATATATGATGACTAAATGAAATTATTGTAGAAAACCCATCCATCTGTAATGTCTTGATTGCTACAACTTAGTTTGGGAGTGTAGATATTGAAGTGGTTGATGATCAGTATGTATTACTGTCTCTTTGCCCATTAAGTAATGTTTCCACTTTTTCACACTCTGAACTAATGCATACAATTCTTTATCATATGTAGGATAATTAACTATTGCGAGCTTAAAAGTCTCAGAATGATAACATATGGGTTTACCGTGCTGTGTCAACACTGCCCCCATGGCATAGTCACTAGCATCTGTTTGGATCTCAAATGGTCTTTGTAGATCAGGCAGTGCTAGTACAAGTGTTGTACTAATCTTTTCTTTCAAGGTGTCAAAGGATTTCTGATGTTTGCCTCCCCAATGAAACATCTTGTTCAATCCTGTCAAAGCATGTAAGGGAGCTGCAATTGAGGAAAAATTAGAAATGAACTTCCTCCAATACTGTGCTGCTCCTAAGAAGCTTCTCACTTCTGTAGCAGACTTGGGTTTAGGCCAGTTTACAATGACTACCACTTTAGAGGGATCTATTTTCAATTCACCACCCCCTACTATATGACCCAAATAATTTAAATATGTTTTGTCGAATTCACATTTTGAGAGTTTAACATAAAGTTTTTCTCTTTTGAAAACATCTAATGTCTGCTTAACATGATTTAAATGTTCTTCCCATGTTTTACTAAAAATCAAAATGTCATCCAGATACACAATAACAAAATCACCAAGAAAAGGCCTGAGCACATCATACATTAATCTCATGAAAGTAGCAGGGGCATTGGTCAAGCCAAAAGGCATAACCAACCACTCATACAAACCCTGCTTTGTTTTGAAAGCAGTCTTCCATGCAACTTGGTCTGCAACTCTGACCTGATGGTATCCACTGTGCAAATCCAGCTTGGTGAAATAAACAGCTTCCTTCAATTTATCTAAAAGATCATCTATGCAAGGAAGGGGATTACGAATTTTTATTGTTATCTTATTCAATGCTTGGTAGTCAATGCACATTCTCCACGAGCCATCTTTCTTTCTCACCAATATGATTGGTGACCCACATGGTGATGTGCTAGGCCTGATGAACCCCTTCTCGATCAACTCTTGCATCTGCTTCTTGATTTCAGTATTCTCTAAAGCAGACAACCTGTACATCCCAATGCTAGGCAATGTAACATCTTGCTGCAAAATAATATCATGTACTATTTCCTTTTTGGGTGGTAGACCTTTAGGTTCCTGAAACAGGACATCATACTCTGAAATAATGTTTTCTATATCAGCTTGTTGTTGAGCATTACAACCCTCAAATACATTGGTTTTATCAGGTTTCTTTTCCTTTACAACCATTAGTAAGAATTGTTTGCATGAATTTATCATTATTTTCATCTGCCCAGAATTTATGAGAGTATAATTATTCTTGAGCTTGTGAGCTCTTACAAAGTATTCGATTCCATCTTTAACAAGTAGATACTTGTTCTCATTTCTATAGAAAATAAATTTTCTCTCACACAAGTAAGAACTTCCTAAAACATTTCCACATATATCCAAAGGAATTATGTCTAACTCAACCTCATCTACAAATGTTGACCCAAAAGAAAACTTGAGTTTGCACGGTCTAGTCACTTGTAGTTGTGCTTTATCATTCAACCATCCTAATGGGTATGGTTTCTTGTGAGGTGTAGTTGATAATCCCAATTTCTTTACAATTGCTTCAGAAATAAAATTTACTTGTGAGCCACTATCAAACTGTTAGAGTCGGTCTTGAGCCCTCCATCAGCGATCAAAACTCTTTGCATTTTTCATAGGTAGGTGTCTCATCAGTGTCAATTTTTTGCATCCCGTTAGGCATGTCATAACCCTGATGGAGGAGCTGATGTGTTTATACCCCTCTTGGCATTGCTGGTTTAAGTCATTTCAGTCATTAAAGCTTGTCTTGTCTTCTCTTGAGGTCAATTTCCTAGGTCTAGGGTTTTGGTCAAAAATATTACAAGGTCATATGTTTGAAAGTCAATGAGTGTTCAGTAAGCCAGAGGGATGATTGTAAAGGTGTTTCTTCTAAATTTTTATCTGGTACAGTTAATCTTCACCTTGCATTTAAAAACCCTGTTTTTAAAGCCAAGATCATTTTTTATTTATTTGTAAAAAGTGATGAAATTTCGAAAGTCTTCAGTGAACAAAATGCAACCCTGGTCCCCTTGCCAAGGTCCCTCAGATGATCTACCTGCAAAAAGAATCAAGCAAAAGCATTAAATCAGTCAATTTCAGGACAAAAGGAAACCAAAAAGACAACAGCATGTAAAGTTTAAAAGTGTCATGAAAAAAACATTAGAAAGTGGGTTTGGGCATGAAATTTTTTCAAATGAAACCTATAAAGGCCCAAACTCCCTCCTTGCACTCTCATTGTGTATTCATAACCCTTGCAAGAGAGATTGGGCGAACTTCCAAGTGAATTGAGGCGAAATCGGGCTTAGGACAGGTGCGCGACGTGTCAAGATAGGTGCGTGACTTGTTGGGAGGTGCGCGACCTGTCAAAGGGTCTCACACAGAGGAATTTTGCAACGGGCGCGACACGTCAAAAGGGGCGTGACTTGTTGGGCGTGCTGCGCGACCTGTCAAACTATCTTCCCCAAACGCATTTCAGAATTGCTCAAGCCTCCTTTAATTCATCAAATTGTTTGAGGTAGGCCCTTCAAACTTGTGAATGGCTACTGGTTAGTTGGGAAACATCATGAATGTGCTTGTAATGATAAAATTGTGCAAGAAGAAAGACTCCATATGGCTGTTTATAAATTTGTAAAAGGTGCTAGGGTTTATTGCTGTTTCATTGTTTCCCCTTGTTCTCATTCTCTTCATTCCTATTTCATTTTCCCTATGTTTCCATGTCAATTTCCCTTTTAAATTTGCAAGGAAAATAAACCCTACCTGTTTCCCTTTAAAAATAAAAAATCAAATCCTAACCCTACCCCTCATTATATCTATGTAAATACATGACATTTGATGATGCATGTGCAGTGATGTTTGTAGTGTTTTTCCCTAATTTCCCTGTTTGCATATATCCCATTTTCCTTGTAAAAAATATAAACCCTACCCCTCTCCCAAAAGCATCAAAAAACAAAACACTCAAACCCTCTCTTGCTGCACCATATGCTTGATAACCGCCAGAAATGTTGGTGAATATGTAGAAATTTTGTAAATTTTCACTATTTTCCTCTGTAATGAATGTATGCATATTCTCATATGTTTACTTCCTATACATGTATTCCCATATGCATGATTTTTGCAAATGATATTCCATATTCCTGATTATAAAATATGTATTCCTATTTGCCATATTGTTTGCATATTTTCCTTAAATTCCCTGTTATGTTCCTATATTCCTAATTCCTTGTAAAAAGATCCCTCCCCTAACATTTCCCTCATGTCCTTGTCCCCTTGAAACAACATAAAATTCAACACTTTTTACAGGCAGAAACAACAGTACAGTTTGTCCACTTTGCTCCTAAACTATGTCAGAAACCGAAACTTATGAGCAAAGTGATGACCAATTATCAGCTGCAGAAATTGAGGAACAGAGGCAACCTCGTAGGGGTGGTAAGGGTGGACATCATAAGCGAGAGGAGCCCACCTCTTTGATAGAGTTACAAGCTTGTCCTTTGGCAGTATCATGTTTCCAGTACATGTCTTGCTACGAATTTTGCGAGAGGATCTCTCAGATTCAGCACCACCGAGAGTTGGCCCGCCTTTTTGTTTTACACTTGCATGATGGACATGTCAACCTTGCAGGGGTAAAATTTATATTGACACCCCAGGTGATCTCACAAGCTACAGGGATACCTAATGTTGGTGAGGTGTGGAATAAGCGCAAGTTGTTAGATTTTGTTTTCTTTGAGCCTTATGTTCGGCCACCATTCATGAGATATATGGCAGGTGTGTTTCCATTCAGGTTTCTCAGAAGCGAGTATGGTCCCATGGTGAAGCTCATTATGCATTATTTTACTTGTGAGAGCAGATTTTCACTGGTGTACTCATATCACATTCGCCTCTTGATGCATTTCACCTGAGTGAGGATGATGAACATCCCAGTTTTCTTCTTTCAGAACATTCAGAGGATGGTGCCCACGTTGCAGAGGAAGACCCTGGCACATCAGTACAGGAGCCTTTACCATCATGGTTTGATTCAGCTAGTAGTATTGCATCAGTTGCCTCAGCAGGGCATCTCATGGGAGGAGTTCATCTCTCGTGATTTTTTCACAGTACCATCACCGCCACATCGTGAGGTTGTTCACGAGGAGGGAGGACCATCACATCAGCATGACATCCCTATTACTAGACATGTCAGTTCTTTACCTCAGGTCACCTATCAGAGAGGCCCAAGGGCCTTATTTACAGCAGCTCGGCGAGTACTTTCTCCACGCCAGGTGGAAGGGGTCTCGCCTTCTTCATCAGCACCGCGAGTGTTATCTCCACACCAAGTGGAAGGGGCCTTGTTTCCGACAGCAGCACAGGTATCAGAGAGGGGCAAGCAGCCCATGATCGAGGAGAGATTGTCAGGCGATCCAGTTACTGATCTTGACGCCGGTTCTCCTAGCATAGAGCTCAAGGATATCATCTGAGAGCAAAGTACCGAGATTCAGTCGCTGCAAACGAAATTATTAATGGCAAAATGGATAATCAATTATTTAGAGCAGCGAAACAAATAGTTGGAGGATGAACACAAGCTATATGAGCTGCAGAAAATTCGTGAAGACCGGGAATTGGCTCATAGGAGACCCGGTGACTTGAGACCCATAGATCGAGAATCTATGTTTATTTGGGACAATTCTCATTTGAAAAGGTTGTTGGCTAAGGCCAATCAAAATAACAAACTGCTGAGGAACATGAAAAATCATTATTGGGCGTGGATGCATGTGTGCAAGGCAAAGATGAAAGTGCTTCGAAGGCGGTTGGCAAAGGCACTAAAACGGAGAAAAAGGCCCGATCCCCTCCGTATCTTGGCCAAGGTTTCCTTGAAGGGGCATAGCACTAAATAGCTCAGCCACAGCACAAATTTCAAAAAAAATTGAGCATTTTGGGTCATTTTTGGTATTTTTTGGCAATTTACAGGTTTTTGCTCATTAACGTGTCTCAACCCCGGTGAGACATGTCGTCCTGGCACCTCCATTTGACAAAAACCCAGCATTTCCAGATTTTTCATGCAAAGTTACATATGCATATGGATGGACTTGATATTTTGTCATGTTTTGGGCCTCCAAAAAGTCAAAAAACATGCAAAATTTGACTTTCTGCCACCTTTTTGAACTGCAGAAAGCTGTCTTGGGAGAATTGAGTTTTGACAGGGCAAATGAACTCCAAATGCGCGCGACATGTTGGGCAGTTTTCACAGGAAATTCATCTACAACTCAGGAACTCGCCCAGCTTTGACCAGTTTTGACTTGAGATAGGATTTTTCACCCTCTTTGATGTAATTAATGTATCTTCATGTTACCATGACACTCATTTACCTATTCTAGAAGATTCATGCATGAAATAGCAAACATTTAATGAATGGATTGGTTTCCTAGTTTATAGAGGCAAGTTGTTTTGACTGCCTAGTTGTTAGTGCTAAGTTTAGAAGTAGTTGAAACAGCTTCTAGAAGGATGAGCTCGACCCCTAGAGGCAGGGAAAGAGGTTATATCATCTATATTATGTAATTTCATACTCATTTTCATGGTTGGAATCTTGAGGGAGAAACTATCATTGTATTATTTCACTGTATCTCTGCAATTTTTGGCTAAGGAAGACCAGGGTTTTGCAGTCCTTTTTGGGATTCTTGTGGACTCATGTGTTGATGGTGTGTTTCTCAATGTTCTTGTAAGCTTTGTTATGTGATTAATTTCCTTTCTTTACTTCTGCACATTAAACAAATGAAGTGTTGAAGTGAGAATTCATGCTTGCCATGCTCTACTTTTAAGTTTGTTTAATTTCAATGTTTTCTACTGTCTAAAGAGAATTCAAAGTTATTGTTTGCTCTCTTTAGCTCTCTTTCTTTCATTCCTGATCACCCACTTCAGTTAAAAGCGTCAATATTGCCTCCTACCTCGCCCCAAAGAACCCCCTGCAGAAACTGTGTCCAATCCCCGCACCCAAAATTGCCATCCCCTCAATTTGCCACCAAAAACCCAAAAACCCAAATCAAACCCTTTTGATCAGTTTACTAGCCTAAAATCAGTGTTACCCCATTGGTCATCTCATCTATTGAAGATTTTACGAGATAGACCAGAGAGAGCCTTCTCCTGCCCCGTAGGGCTAGCTACGAGGCTAAATGGTTTGATGTTGCCTTGAGGTTTTCCTTTCTCAGCCTGAGGTGAAATTTCAAGCGCTAACATACTAGCGAATCCACTGGGGAGAAAAAAATTATCGTTTGCTTATTGACGTGTTATTTCATAAGTCTTAGACGGAGTCTGAAGATACGCCAGGTAGCCTTCGAACACGCTCTTGTTTTACATCAGCGTTACTAGATAAATGTTGCTTCAGTCGATCTCCGTGAGCTTGTGAAAGTAGCGCTTCATTGGCACTTTTATCCCAGTATAATTGTTAACTCTGAGTCGTTGATGATAGGTTGAGAGTTTTCACAGGCTGAAATCATTCACCTGGCGACTCCTTTCATTGAAGAATCCAGCGATCAGTGCTTCATGGTGACTTCACTGCAGAGAGATTAGTAGCTTTGCGATTTTCAAGATGGATCAGATTGCAAGAAGATATGCTCCCATGAGCCGAGATCACATCCCTAGTTTTCCAAATAAAATTTCGAAGGTAGATTGGTCAAGGAATTTTCCTACATTTAAAGATGATGGTAGGAAGGACATTTCTCTACATCTGGTTAGATTTCACATGCATATTCGCAAATTGAAGGTTGATTTTCCTGAAGATTGCTTGATGAAGATATTCTTGGCCACTCTGGAAGGTAAAGCCCAATCATGGTATGAAAGTTTGTCGCTTGCTTGTATTGTACTGTTAAAGGATTTTTTATGCTCTGTTCATTGAATGATATAGGCTCTTATCCATCATTAATTTAGTTCAAGGCTGTTGCAACATGCTTAAGTTTATGAACCTTGAGAAGTTTTATGAAGATGATAATTTCATGGATGAAGAGATCATGGAAGCCCTGTATGAAAATCCGTTTCAGCAGCACACAAAAAACTTAGAGGATACTTGTCAAGATCAACAGGTTGAAGATGGCCATATGGTTGTAATTGATGAAAGAGAAGAGCTTGTTTCAAATCTGCCCACGGAAGAGGACAGCATGCAGGGAAATCAACTTTCAATCGTAGAATGTCATAAAGTCAAGTCAGCGATTTCAGATCTAAATTCAGATCGTGATGATCAAGATTACCTTGTTTTTAATCCCATGAAGGAGAGCTTTGTTTTTGAGATCATCTGGAATGAAGAAGACAAAGTTATTGACCGAAGCCTTCATGAGGAGGTAATCCAGTCATTTCATTGAAAACAAGATGAGATCTTTGTTCAAGTAAGTGAAAAATCTTCTTTCAATCATAATTTGGATAGTTTGATTGCCATGTCATATGAAGATGATCAACAATGTTTCCAAGTTTCAGAAGATTAGGACTGTCATTCAGATTTTTCATGTTTTGAAATGTTATTTCAAGAAGACAAGACTTGTTTGAGCAAAAGGAAACAGAAAGTCTTATCTCCTTTGTCTGAAGAGGAGATAGATCAACTCTTGAAAGGTCATGCTACAACCCAAGCTAAAGCAGATATGCAGTGCACACATGGTCACGAAAGTGTTGGTGAAACTTCTTTCTCTTTTGAAAATGATGACAGTCTTGTAATTAGTTTTATAGATCAGCAAACAGATAATATTTTCTTTCACAAAGATGATAAGGCTGTCATGTTTGATAATCTTGAAGATTGTCTTTTGTTTAAGAATGACCTAGACCATGAAGATGAAGAGTATGAGCTTGAGAGAGACAATATGCCAGGATTTCTCATGGTTAAGGAACCTACAGCTAACACTCAGATGGCAGAAGCACATACTTCTCTGTGCATTCCTATCCCCGGGAAATCAATTGTTCCTTCAGATCAGAATGAAGGGAGTACTTGTATTTTTGCTGTTGGATCTCAAGACAAGATAGCGCTTCAGGATTACCAAGATCCCTTCGGCATCCTTTTGCAAGCACTAGAGAAGATAAATGTTGCTTGGTTTGTTATCATAAGCCTTGGTTTCAGTGGTTATTGTGAGTTGCCTACATGTACATTGTTCCGCCTGCTCGAGAAAAGCGAGAGCAGAAATTTGGTATGTAGCCATCTATTGGATCGGTTACATTGGAAATCTCATTACACATGATTGTATATATTTCATTAGTATGCAGGTGGTTGTCATCATGATTCCAAATCTTGATGGATTGCTGCCTTTTTTCAAAAGATTTGTAAAGTCTTGTTTTAGGTTAGTCATGAGTCATGTGTGTTTGGTCTGTTGAGTCATTTTTTTCAAGTTATTTCAGTTTACCATCGCGTCGGTTTGAGTCAAGTTTCAGTCAGCTTATTTTCTGCATAAAGTAAGTGAGTTAGTGTCAAAGTTAGTCTAGGATTTCAGTCAATTGTCCAAGTCAAATAAAGTCGTTTCAGTTTGGTCACATGTGTAGAAGTTGACTCCATTGCCCAAAGAATAAAGCACTAGTCTGCTCTCCCAGAGGTCTAAGGTTCTTGGCACCTCCAAGGAGCTACCATCCCCATTGGAGCCAATGTTAGAGTCGGTCTTAAGCCCTCCATCAGCAATCAAAACTCTTTGCATTTTTCATAGGTAGGTGTCTCATCAGTGTCAATTTTTTGCATCCCGTTAGGCATGCCATAACCCTGATGGAGGAGCTGATGTGTTTATACCCCTCTTGGCATTTGCTGAGTTTAAGTCATTTCAGTTATTAAAGCTCTTTCAAGCTTGTCTTGTCTTCTCTTGAGGTCAATTTCGTAGGTCTAGGGTTTTGGTCAAAAATATTACAAGGTCATGTGTTTGAAAGTCAATGAGTGTTCAGTAAGCCAGAGGGATGATTGTAAAGGTGTTTCTTCTAAATTTTTTATCTGATACAGTTAATCTTCACCTTGGATTTAAAAACCCTGTTTTTAAAGCCAAGGTCATTTTTCATTTATTTGTAAAAAGTGATGAAATTTCAAAAGTATTCAGTGAACAAAAAGCAACCCTGGTCCCCTTGCCAAGGTCCCTCAGATGATCTACCTACAAAAACAATCAAGCAAAAGCATTAAATCAGTCAATTTCAGGACAAAAGGAAACCACAAAGACAACAACATGTAAAGTTCAAAGGTGTCATGAGAAAACATTAGAAAGTGGTTTTTGGGCATGAAATTTTTTCAAATGAAACTTATAAAGGCCCAAACTCCCTCCTTGCACTCTCATTGTGTATTCATAACCCTTGCAAGAGTGATTGGGCGCACTTCCAAGTGAATTGAGGCAAAATCGGGCTCAGGTCAGGTGCGCAACTGGTCAGGATAGGTGCGCGACTTGTTGGGAGGTGCACGACATGTCAAAGGGTCTCACATAGTGGAATTTTGCAACAGGCGCGACACGTTGGGAGGTGCGCGACATGTTGGGCGTGTTGCGCGACATGTCAAGCTAGCTTCCCCCAGGTCATTTCAGAATTGCTCAAGCCCCCTTTACTTCATCAAATTGCTTGAGGTAGGCCCTTCAAACTTGTGAATAGCTGCTGGATTAGTTGGGAAACATCATGAATGTGCTTGTAATGGTCAAATTGGGCAAGAAGAAACACTCCATATGGCTGTTTATAAATTTGTAAAAGGTGCTAGGGTTTATTGCTGTTTTATTGTTTCCCCTTGGTCCCATTTCATTTTCCCTATATTTCCATGTCAATTTCCCTTTTATATTTGCAAGGAAATAAACCCTACCCCGTTCCCTTTAAAAATAAAAAATCAAAACCCTAACCCTACCCCTAATTATATCTATGTAAATACATGAAATTTGATAATACATGTGCAGTGATGTTTGTAGTGTTCTTCCCTAATTTCCCTGTTTACATATATCCCATTTCCCTTGTAAAAATATAAACCCTACCCCTCTCCCAAAAGCATAAAAAAACAAAGCACTCAAACCCTTATCTTGTTGCACCATATGCATGAGTAACCGCAAGAAATTGTTGGTGAATATGTAGAAAGTTTTGTAAATTTTCCCTATTTTCTCCTGTTAATAAATGTATGCATATTCCCATATGTTTACTTTATATACATGTATTCCCATATGCAATGATTTTTGCAAATGATATTCCAATATTCCTGATTATAAAAATGTATTCCTATTCGCCATAATTGTTCGCATATTTTCCTTAAATTCCCTATTATGTTCCTATATTCTTAATTCCTTGTAAAAAGATCCCTCCCCTAACATTTCCCTCATGTCCTTGTCCCCTTGAAACAGCATAAAATTCAGCACTTTTACAGGCAGAAACAGCAGTCCAGTTTGTCCACTTTGCTCCTAAACTATGTCAAAAACCGAAACTTATGAGCAAAGTGATGACCAATCATCAGTAGAAATTGAGGAACAGAGACAGCCACGTAGGAGTGGTAAGGGTGGACATCATAAGCGAGAGGAGCCCACCTCTTTGATAGAGTTACAAGCTTGTCCTATAGCCGTATCATGTTTTCAGTATATGTCTTGCTACGAATTTTGCGAGAGGATCTCTCAGATTCAGCACCACCGAGATTTGGCCCACCTTTTTGTTTTACATTTGCATGATGGACATGTCAACCTTGCAGGGGTAAACTTTATTTTGACACCCGAGGTGATCTCACAGGCTACAGGGATACCTAATGTTGGTGAGGTGTGGAATAAGCGCAAGTTGTTAGATTTTTTTTTCTTTGAGCCTTATGTTCGGCCACCATTCATGAGACATATGGCAGGGGTGTTTCCATTCAGGTTTCTCAGAAGCGAGTATGCTCCCATGGTGAAGCTCATTATGCATTATTTTACTTGTGAGGGCAGATTTTCACTGGTGTACTCATATCACATTCGCCTCTTGATGCATTTCACCCGAGTGAGGATGATGAACATCCAGTTTTTCTTCTTTCAGAACATTTAGAGGATGGTGCCCACGTTGCAGAGGAAGACCCTGGCATAGTAGTACAGGAGCCTTTACCATCATGGTTTGATTCAGCTAGTAGTATTGCATCAGTTGACTCAGCAGGGCATCTCATGGGAGGAGTTCATCTCTTGTGAGATTTTCACAGTACCATCACCGCCACATCCTGAGGTTGTTCACGAGGAGGGAGGACCATCACATCAGCATGACATCCCTATTACTAGACATGTCAGCTCTTTACCTTAGGTCACCTATCAGAGAGGCCCAAGGGCCTTATTTGCAGCAGCTCGGCGAGTACTTTCTCCACACTAGGTGGAAGGGGTCTCGCCTTCTTCATCAGCACTGCGAGTGTTATCTCCACACCAGGTGGAAAGGGCCTCGTTTCCGATAGCAGCACAGGTATCAGAGAGGGGCAAGCAGCCCATGATCGAGGAGAGATTGTCAGGCGATCCAGTTATTGATCTTGATGTCGGTTCTCCTAGCATAGAGCTCAAGGATATCATCTGAGAGCAAAGTACTGAGATTCAGTCGCTGCAAACGAAATTATTGATGGAAAAATGGATAATCAACTATTTAGAGCAGCGAAACAAACAGTTGGAGGATGAACACAAGCTATATGAGCTGCAGAAAATTCGTGAAGACCAGGAATTGGCTCATAGGAGACCCGGTGACTTGAGACCCATAGATCGAGAATCTATGTTTATTTGGGACAATGCTCATTTGAAAAGGCTGTTGGCTAAGGCCAATCAAAATAACAAACTGCTGAGGAACATGAAAAATCATTATTGGGTGCGGATGCACGTGTGCAAAGCAAAGATGAAGGTGCTTCAAAGGCGGTTGGCAAAGGCACTAAAACGGAGAAAAAGGCCCAATCCCCTCCGTATCTTGGCCGAGGCTTCCTTGAAGGAGCATAGCACTAAATAGCTCAGCCACAACACAAATCCCAAGAAATTTTAAGCATTTTGGGTAATTTTGGTATTATTTAGCAATTTACAGGTTTTTGCTCATTAACGGGTCTCACCCCCGGTGAGACCCTTTGTCCTGGCAACTCCATTTGACAAAAACTCAGCATTTCCAGATTTTTCATGCAAAGTTACATATGCACATGGATGGACTTGAGATTTTGTGAAGTTTTGGGCCTCCAGAAAGTCAAAAAACATGCAAAATTTGACTTTCTACCACCTTTTTGAACTGCAGAAAGCTATCTTGGGATAATTGATTTTTGACAGGGCAAATGAACTCCAAATCCAAAAATTCCAGTTGGGTTGGAAATTAGACTCACAAACATTTCCAACAAGCCTACTCTTGCCCAATTTTTCCACCTGCAAGTTCCCCAAACATGGCTCCAAAGGGGCGCGACCCGTCAGGCAGGGGGGCGCGACATGTCAGGCAGAATTGCCCAGAAATGCACTGTATAGCCCAGAAAACGCAGATTTGACTCAGTTTGACTTTTTGAGGTGAATGATGATTCTCTTTGATGTAGTTATGGTACTTTTTAGACACTTTTACCCTTATGTAACTATTCTAGAATATTCATGCATGAAAAGGGTACAAATTAAATGAATGAATTGGTTTCCAAGTTTATAGAGGCAAGTTGTTATGATTGCCTAGTTTGTAGTGCTAAGTTTAGAAGTGGTTGAAACAACTCCTAGGATAGTGAGCTCGACCCCTAGAATCAGGGAAAGAGGTTAGATGATCTATATTATGTACTTTCATACTTATTTTCATGGTTGGACTCTTGAGGGAGAAGCTATCATTGTATTATTTCACTGTATCTCTACAATTTTTGGCTAAGGAAGACCAGGGTTTTGCAGTCCTCTTTGGGATTCTTGTGGACTCATGTGTTGATGGTGTCTTTCTCAATGTTTTCATAAGCTTTGTTATGTGACTCGTTTCCTTTCTTTACTTCTGCACATTAAACAAATGAAGTGTTAAAGTAAGAATTCATGATTGCCATGCTCTGCTTTTAAATTTGTTTAATTTCAATGTTTTCTACTGTCTAAAGAGAATTCAAAGTTATTGTTTGCTCTCTTTAGCTCTCTTTCTTTCATTCCTAACCATCCACTTCAGTTAAAGGCATCAACATTGTCTCCTACCTCGCCCCAAGGAAACCCCTGTAGAAACTGTGTCCAATCCCCGCACCCAAAATTGCCCTCTCCTCAATTTGCCACCAAAAACCCAAAAACCCCAAAATCAATCTTTCTGATCAGTTTACTAACCTAATATCAGTGTTACCTTATTGGTCTTCTCATCTATTGGAAATTTTACGAGATAGACTGGAGAGAGCCTTCTCCTGCCCCGTAGGGCTAGCTACGAGGCTAAATGGTTTGATGTAGCCTTGAGGTTTACCTGTCTCAGCCTGAGGTGAAATTTCAAGTGCTAACACCATGCAAGCTAGATTTAACTCTGTGGGTGTGAGTTGTTCTACAATGTCGGACATGTCTAGTAATGGCGGAAAGTATGGCCAAAGGCGGTCGACATTGAACAACGGGTGCAAGCCAAGGAATGGGGAAATGCTGAGCTCAAATGCATTGTCTCCCATAGCCTTGGTAATGGTGTAAGGGCCATATCAGAGTGGTATGAGTTTCCGATAGGCTCCGGTAAGGTGTTCCTTTTGCAAATGAAACCAGACTTTGTCACCCACCTGAAACTTGTGTGGCACCCAATGTTGATCATGTCATTGCTTGTACTTAGCATTAGATTTTTCCAGAATGTCATGGACCTGCTGGCGAATATGTTGGATGTGCTCAATGAAGTTGTTTGCCTTATCTGTTTCGGACTGGACATGAGCAGAATCTACATGAGTAGTTGCAAATGGCTTGGCCACATCGATGGGACATAGTGGCTGGAATCCCAAGCCCACCTGAAAAGGGCTGTGGCCAGTCGAGCTGTGGAGAGCCCAGTTGTAGCTGTGATGAACATAGGGGAGGCTCTCGTCCCATGTGTGTGGATGCTTTGAGTTGTACATGCGTAGAATGTGTAAGATCATCCTGTTGACAACCTCTGTCTGGCCATCAGTTTGAGGATGGAAGGTTGTGGACTTAGTGAGTTTGGTGTCCAGCATCGACCAGAGACTGGACCAAAATGTACCGAGGAATCTGTTGTCCCGATCTGAGATGATAGA